>JAPYYR010000769.1:0-42191 GCA_030523065.1 Aphidius colemani
CTCCTGATAGAAATCGAAAAATTTTTGAAAAAAAAAATTTGAAAATTGGGAAATTATAAAATCGAAGAAGTAAATTTTGAATGAGCAAATACCTCCTCACTCATTCTATGCTCCTGATAGAAATCGAAAAATTTTTGAAAAAGAAAATTAAGAAATTATAAATTTAAAAAAGCGAATTTTTTTTTTCAGTATTAGGCAAATATAAACATCGAGAAAGTAAACTTCCAAAAACTTCAAATACTTTTTCGTAAAAAATATTTATTTACCTTTTTTCTAATATTATTTCAGGCACTTGAATTAAGAAGCTTGAGAATTGGAAACCGCAGGAATCCAATTTACAGAGTAACTAATAGACCGCCAAATCCAAATAGACGAAATGTATTTCCAGGTATGTCTAAAATAAAAAATATACAAATAAATTAACAAGTATCAACAGTATACTCATTTTCTTAAAGATAAATTTAAAAAAATAGATAAAAAAAATAGCTAATTTGTGGAATTATATTTTTTTTTCTACTAGCTGAAGCTCCTCTTCGATCAAAACGACCAAACCGCAGACCAACTGAAGCCATCAAACGTGAACCGACTGAAAATGATTGTACATTTTTTACAAAAACAGTTTGTCTAGAAACCGCAAATTATCCACAGTAAGTTTTTATTTATTCAATTATTTTCCATCTATTTATTTCCAAATATTTATTTATAGAAAAAAAAAATCATCTCGTATTTATTTTGTTAATTAAAAGTATTCTATTATTTTAGTGAAGCAATTATGAAAAGTATACGTGGTAATAAAGATATGATATCAGCATTATTAGCTGATTACAATGGTCAAGATTCTGAGCATGATTATCGAAAGTCATTACCACTTGATACTTCAAGATTTGAAAATAGATATGAAAATAAATACGAGAGCAACGAGCTCAAAAGGTAAATAAAATTAAATTAAAAAAACAAATTAAAAAAAAAATCTACGCAATCAACGTATAATCCGTAATTCACATCATTGATTGTCATTTTAAACTGTCAAGCTTTCTAATTATTCAGTTCGAACAATATAAAAAAAAAAAAAGTATAAATAAATATAAAAATATAATTAAAATATTTTACTGTTTGTAAAATATTTTTTGTGTTTTTTAAAATATATATAATCACGCAATTGATTAGCGAATAAACTTGATAAATATATTATGTAATTATCAATGTTTGTTTTTTGAATTCTTGGCTAATAAGTTATCTAATAAAAAAAATTTTTAACCATTATTATTGCAGCTATTGTATTAATAGTTATATTTTTATATTTTTTATATTTTTTTTTTCTTTCTTATAGAAGATCTGATTATAATTCTGCTGTTGATAACACTGAAGAAGGTTTCACTTGTCCATCTCAAATAATGTATGCACGTCCTCAATTAGCAAGAGCTGTTTCCGGTACGTGGAAATACATTATCAACACTGGTGAACACACGCAAACACTTCGTCTTGAAAAATGCTCGTAAGTTTTCAAAGTATACATATAAAAAAAAAAAGCAAATTATATATATTTAATTTTCTCCATCAACTTTTTTTTACAACTAAAACTTTTATTTGTATATGTGTAATTAATATTTGCTTTTTTTTTTTTTTTTTTATCTTTAGAAAGCCAAGAGCAAGTTGTTCATTTATATCAGAAAATTATCGTTCATCCTGCACTCAAGTATACAATTATCATCGATTACTTACTTGGGAAAGTGGCATTGGTCTTCATATGGATATTTTTAAAGTTCCATCATGTTGTAGCTGTCATGTTCATGGTTATACTGAATTATATCCACCAGTGCAAAAAGATCCACCAAGATCACAAGATGAAGATTTTCCAGGTGCTGATTTTGCAACTGATCAAAATAATGATGGTACATTTGAACGACCAACAAGTTATTTAACAAAATATAAACCCAGCGGTAGTTTTGACAATAATTTTGGTACTGAAATTATATTAAAAAAAAAATTATTAAATGTAATAATTAAATAATATAAATAATTAATTTAATTTATTTAGTTTCAGGAGGTAACAAGCCAATAATTGATGCTGGTACTTCAAATCGTCCTAGTTTTACATTTCCTGGAAGAGTTAGATCAAAAAAACCATCATCATCATCACGACCATTTGATAAACTTCCTCAGCAACATGCACCAAATACCAGAGCACCTGGTTACAAAGGACCAGTCGTTAAAAAAGTAAGACCCATTAGAAATAATAGACCCTTCAGACGAGAATCAAATCAAGACACGGATGAAAATACATCAACTACATCAAGCTTATCCAACTGGTAAGAACAAAAAAAATAGATATGGGATAGCTAAAAGTGAGCAGGATGTCTAAAATGAGCTCTTTTTTTTTTAAATGTAAAATTTTATAATAATAATTTAGACACTCTGTTCATTTTAGACATCATTTTTCTTTAAATTCAGTATTAACTATCTAATTTGAACTTTAAAAAAATATTATTTCTTTTTCTTTGTTATCAGGCTTAGCCAGTCATTTAATAAAGAAACCGATTCTACATCAACAAGATTACACAATGTAGGATTTGATGAAGAATATCAAGATCAAAATCGACGTATTAATTATGATTATCATCCAATAATTGATTTTTTTAAACCTGAAGCATCAATGTTACAATCACCACAAGCATTAACAAGTCAAACATCATCAAGTGAGACATCCTCAGAATCATCAGCCAATGATAATTCATGGAAACCAATGATTTCTTCATAAATTCTTCTAACATATTTATTTAATTGTACCTGATCCACTATTGTTCTTTTTTTACTATTTTTTTTCTCTTATTATTCATCTCCTTTTTTATTTAATTATATTATTGTTATTATCATCGAAAAATCATCATAAATATTTATTATTTTCTTTTTTTTAAATCATTAAATTATTATTTTTTTTATTGTTATTAATAATTGCTCATTCATCACCAGTTAAATTTAGATAATTCATTTTGTAAAAAGAAACTTTAATTTATTCGATTGACTGTAATATCATTATTATTTTATTTATTAATTTTAAGGATATCTAATTTTTGTTGTTTTTATGGTTATTGTATTTATGGATCGTAAATAAATTATTTGTTTATTTTTTAATTTAAAAAATATATATACAGTTTATATATATTTTTTTTTCACTGGAAAGTTTTTTTTGTTAAATTCAGGTAAATATTTTGTGATGGAGAATATTATGTATCCTTCCGGGTTATAATCATAAACCGTGTCTCAATGACTTTCTTTCTTCTTAGCCAAAACCGCTACAAAATATTACGGTAAATTTAAAAAGACAAAACAAAATAGATTGGCATAAGATTTTTTCATCTTAAAACTGGAGAATAACTTATTATTGTCATCAGTCTCATCACAAAATTAACACCTGATAAAACGTATTTTATTATTAAAATTAATCAATTAAATAGTAATAATAATAGCAACTGGAAAATATCGATTGATTTTATTAAATTATTTAAATTTCATTTGATTTAAGTAAGAAAAAAAAATAAAAATTTAAATCATTGTACTGGAAAGTAGATCATATTCGAGTGGAACTCTTGGGCGGGTCTTTGAGTTTATTGTCTAAAACCCCACTATTTTAAAATAAATATTTTTTTATGTTTTTTTATGTTATTTATGACTATTTTGTCTTTTTTTAACTTGGAAAATATAAATTAGAGTGTCGTTGTTGTGATGGTGAATAGTCCGTGACAGATGCTCGATTCAGAATTATTAGAAAACCACAAATGAATTTAACTTGACTAACGGAATACAGAAAGAACTTGTTCATGGTGAACAACAGATCAGCAGAATCATTGTGAAATTCATTGGGGAATATTGTGTTGTGACAATTAATATTAATAATTATTTAAGTGAAGCAAAATATGATAATGTTTACAAGTTATTTGTTAGTTTATTTAATTTTAACAAATTTAAATATAACAAATGGTAATATTTCAGTTGAAGATAATGATTCATCAGTTAATTCAAGTGAAGATTTAAAGTATGAACCGCCAGATCATATTATTCCATTATCAAAATATGAAAATTCAAAAGAAGTTCGTACACGTTATGCACCAATACCATTAAATTTTATACCAACGCAATTATATGCACAGGTACGTGGTACTCATGTTATTAAAAAAGTACCAAGAAAACAAAGTCATGAAGCTGATGATAGTAATGAGACTGAAGAAAATTCTGGTAGACTCAAAGAATCTGTGTCTGATAAAAAAATACATACTGTTTATACTGAGGAGGGTTATGATCAAGCTGCTTATGATCATGCTGGACATATTCGTGATGGTGAATATGAAGAAAGTTATGAAATAAATCCAAATAATAATAATGAAAAAGATTTAAATAAAACAGATTATTTAATTAGCACAGAAAAATCTGTAGATAATACAAATAAACATTTTAAAGAATTGTTTAAAAGAAAATTAAATAGACCAAAAAAAGTTGTGATTATAAAAAAACATTATGTACCGAAAAAAAATGATAATATTATTTCAATAAAACAATATAATATTCCAAGTGCAAAACATAATAATAATATTCCAAAAAATGAGTTAAAAAGTTTCATTAATAATGGCAATAAAATATTAGAAAATGATTTAAAAAATGAATTTATTGAGGCTGAAAAAGGAGCTGAAACAAAAGTACCAGATAATTTGAAATATCTTGGTGTCGATGATGATAATAACAGCTCAGAGAGTAATGATGATAATAAAAAAATTGATAATTCAGAAGCTTATGATGATAAAAAGCATGACTCATCAAGTTATGAAAATAGAAGAGCATTTTCAAATAATGATTCACCAAAAACTACATCTTATTCTACAACAATACCATCTTGTGATCCGTCAATTGATGTTTTATCAGATAGAAGTGATAATTTTGATAATTCGACAACAACACCGAATTATGGACAAATATTTTGGGAATTTTTTAAAACACAAAAACCAACAAATTTAACAACAACAACAACTGATGAATCGACAGCAAGAAAATCAAGAAATGATGATAAAACTTATCCTTCATTAACGAAAATAAAAAAATTATGGAAAGACAATAAAATTGTAAATAAATTTTTTCCAAAAAAAGTAAATAAAGATGATGAAATTTCGACATCAACAAGTTCTGAAGAAATAACAATCCTAAAAATATTTAATAGAAAAAATAAAACTAATAATGAATCAAATGAAAATAAAAAAAAACCAGATTATTTAACAATAATAAGACCACCAAAAAATAATAATGTATTAAAAAAATTATTAAAAGAAGAAGAAGAAGAATTAAATAAATCAATTGAAAATAATACAAATGAATTAAATTCAAATGAAGAAAAAAAAAATACAAAAAAATATAAAAATACAACAAAAAATAGGATTGATTCAACAGAAATAAATTCAAATGAAAATAATTCAAATGATGAAAAAAAAATTATAAAAAATACAAAAAGGCGTCCAACACCTCAAGAAAATTTTTATACTGAATTTTTTGCAAATGACAATGATAATAATGAGAGTAATGAATCAACAGATATAAATAGTTCTTTGGATGAATCTTATGAACGACCACCAAAAAAATATAGACCAATTTATCGGCCAAATTGGTTTCAACTTGCTGGTATGAGATTACAACGATACATAAGACAATTAACAAATTTATTGCCACCATCACCAATACGACGTAGTCGCTATGCTGATTATTATAATAGCAAACGTAAAAAAAAAAGTGTTAAACCACAAGATGAAGGACTGTCAGATGTATCAAAGTATCTTAAACCGCCAATAAAAAAAACAAGAAAGTTATTTAAAAGAAAGATTGAACAAAAAAAAATTAATGGTGAAAGTAAAGTAAATAATCATCAAAGATATAAACGTAGTAATAATACAGATATTTTTAATGATGCACCAATAATTGTTCAAGATGTTATTGACAAAGAAATTGCTGCTAGATTTCCCGATGAAAATAATAAAAATAATACCACAATTAATGATGATAAAGATAACGATGAAGATGACGATGATAAAAAAGTCGAAGTAGAAGTACCAGAATTTGATTTTGAAAATGTACTTGACAATATTAAAAATCATGATGATAATATTAAAAATAAAACACCAGAAATAACAACAATTGACACAAATAAATATCCAAATTATTATAATGATAAAATATCAAAATTATCACCATTAAAGTTTATAACTGATCCAAATCTTCGACCAAATAAAACTCAAGATAACATGGAATTTTATAAATCAAGAGATAATTATATGAGCTGTGAAGATATTGATCCAGATTTAACAAAAATAATACCAGAATCATCAGAAGAAAATTCAAATGAAACAACTGATGGTGTACCAACTGAAAGTCCATCAAAACTTAATGGTCTAGGTGATAGAATATCATGTTTACAAGCAAAATATTTTGATAAAAATCCATTGGATAATCCACTTTTTATAGAACGACGAATTGATATGGTTGAAATGCCAGAAAAATTTTTAATTGATTCAAAATTAATGAAGCATAAATTTGCAAATATTAAAACAAGCAATAATGAAGCAAATATTGATATTAAACTCTCGAAAAAACCAGAGAGTTTTGATCATGAAGCTAGTGACACAAGTTATGTGAATCAAATTGAGCATCCAAGCATTAAATCAAGTCGAGCGAATAATGGAAAGGCTTTAAATCACCGTAAACGTTTTAAAGAAAGACATAATTCTCTAAAAAATATATCAACAACAACAACACAAGCGCCCTATGAAGAAGAAATATATGAAGATGTTATGGGAACTATTAAAAATTTATCAAAAATGCGAAAATCACATAAAGATGCAACAAAATTATCACGAGCTGGAACAATGAATAGACCACCATTAACAACAACTAAAAAATATCCAAATAGACAATTTGATTCATTAGTTGCTAAATCATCATTGAGAAAAAAGTTTCCACGTTACAAAACAAAGAGAGTGTCTTACAAAACACGTGGACGAACTGAAAGTACAATGACAAATGAACCAAGAACAAAAAAACAAAAAAAAATTGAACATTTTAGAACAGTTAGAATTCATAAAAGAAGTATTTATCCTGAAAATATATCAGAAAATAATGATAGATATAAAAATAATGAAAAAGAAATTGAAACAATTGGAACAACAGGATTACCTATTATCAATACACAAGCTTCTGAAAGAATTTATACAATTATTAAACGTGAAAAAAATTCAAAGCCAAAAATACATGATAAACATGGTAAATTTTCAGATGACAACAAGACAATTATTACAAGAAGAAATGAGCCTACATATAATTCACCTGATAGTTTTGAAGAATTTCATAATGCAGAAAAAAAAAATAATAAAAAAAATCCAAGAAGATATGATGTACATGAAGAAATCAATGAAAATCAAGAAACAAGTAAAGAAAAAATTAAGCAAAAAAGTCCAGAATTTGATGAAGAAAAAATATATATAAATTCTGATAAATCAAAAGAAAATATTGATGATGATGATGAAGAAATACCAGATGAACAAGTTGAAAGACCATCTGAATTTTATGAAGATAATTCATCTAAAAAACTGGAAGAATCTCAAGAAGAATTAAGCAACGATGATGATGATGATGATGATGATGATGATGAGAGTGGTTCTAAAGAAAGTTTGCAGAATGAAAAACCATCATCAATGGAAGAAATTGATGATGACACATCAAAAGAATCATACGATGATGAAGAAAAAAATGTCGGTGAAAAATCTATAAGTGAAATGGAATTTGAAAGATTTGTTGGTAGACCATCGTCCTTTGGTGAAAATTATTATGATCCAAAATATTCTGATTTAGGACCAAGAATAAATAAACCACATTTTCATCATCCAGAATTTGATTCACTTGAATTTGATATGAGTTCAGATGAAGTTAAACGTCTAAGTAAATTTGCAGAAGATTCAAATGAAAAAGTTAATGATAAAAAATTTAGCTCAAAATACGAATATCCATGGAGAAAAGAAGAAAAATTAAAAAATAATCAACAAAGTAATAAATATTATGATGATGATTTTAATGAAGAAGAATCAATGTCACCGTCAATGATAAAAAATGTAAAATACGAAAATAAAATTAAAAAATATATAAATTCCGATGAAACTACTGATAGCGATAAAATGTCGTCAAATAATTTACCAATAAAATATAGTAGTAAAACAAAAAATAACACGACAATTATACCAACAAATATTGATGCAAAAAAACATGCTGAAAATATAAGAAATAATGTTTTAAATTTTATGAGAATAAAAAATAATAATAATAAATTAACAACAACATTTAGACCTCAAATTTTACCAACATCAGCAACATTAATAAAATATCAAGATGTTACAACACCAATGACAGATATAACAACAATAAAAATTCCAAAATATACAATAAAATCATCTTCAAAACGTTTAAATAATCATCAAAGAAATCAACAAAAAAATCAAGATACTAAATTATTAAAATCTGCATCAACTATTAGTGAAGTAACAGCATCACCCAAATTAACTAGAAGACGACAATCATTAAAATACACAGTTGATAAGCCAGAAAATATATCAACAACAATATCAACAAGACGTAAAAAATTAAAATCAACATCAACAACATCAACAACACCAACGCCATTGATAATAAATACAAATAAAAATAGAAGAAATACAACGAATAAATCATCATCAAAACCAGTTAAAATGATAAAACACAGATCACGTGTATCACAAGAACAAATAATAACAAAAACAATTGAAAAAAATAATTTAAATGGTCCTGGTAATCATACAACAATGAATAAAGTATCAATAATGACCAAGGAAACACCAGATCATATTTATCGTACTGAAGAAATTAATAAAAATGGACAGAAAAATAAATTTATAACTATTTTACCATCAAATAAGAGTCAAGAATTATCTGAAGAATTGATTATTGATGATGTTAATCATGATGATAAATATAATCATGAATCAAATGAAAATAATCATGATTATCCAGTTGATTCAATGGCATCAAATGTAAGATTATAATTAACTAATTATTTTAAATGTGTAAAGTAAAATATAATTATTATTTATGTTCAAGGTTCATTATATAGCACATTTGATGCATCAAGTATCTCCATTAGTGTCAAATAATTTCAATAATGATGAAATGCATAGTAAAACATCACCAGAATTAAATAACGATAATGAAAAAACTGTTATAAAATATACAAAGGAACCAGATAAACGTCTCTACCATTTTATCAATGATGATGATGATAATAAATAAAATGAAAAAAAACCGATATATTTATATATTAATTTATAATTTAATTTAAAAATGTATATCATTTATCAAATTCAATAACTGTATATAATAAATCAATAATAATTATTTGAATAAAATATATTTCCGTGTACTAGATGATTTTTTTTTTTCTTTAAATTTTAATTTAACAGATTTATTATTCTAATCTACTAAACATATAATATATATTTATTGAATTTAAATTATATTTACGAGTAAAAGTCGCGTGCTACATTAAACCTTGAACTAAAATATAAAAATAAATAAAATTAAAAGTCAACAATCTTTGGAGTAGACAACCTCGACCTGTTTTTTAGACCATCAAATATGTAATGATGATGATGATGATGATGATGATTCAACAATAAACATTGCAGTTATTTTTTAGATTTAATTATCATATGCTAATTGATGTATAATTAACACTATAATAAACTATTGTGTGAAAAATAGATGAATAAATAATTAAAAAAATATAATTATACAGAAAATTGGTTTAAATAAAAACTGATAAATATTATTACTCATATTTATTATGTAATAAAATGATAATTATATTAATTATCATTTTTTTTAAGTTAATTTATTATGATGATTTGTAATATATTTTGTTTTTTATTTACTTTTTTAGATCCAAGGTTAAGGTAAACTTTGTAATCTATTTTTTTATAACTATGTATCAATGAAAATGATTAATTCTTGATCTCGAAAGGAAAAAAAAAAACTTGTCTGAATAGTAAATTGTATGTAGTCACACATGTAATTATTTATTGACTATTTCTACAGGTTGAATTTGTTTTGATATTTTTTAAAATATCAGTACAACTACAACTTGCATATCGACATGTTCTCTGCAAAGGTTGGAACTTAATCGCGTATATTGCAATTCAAGAATTCATTCAGTTTCATTAATACATATTATTTTAAATAAATATGGATAAAAAAAAAAAACAAAAAATCATCAATAAATTTTATATCAAGATTTTATATTTTTTAATTATTTTATCATTTTAATCTTTTTAATTTAATTAAATATTATTATATAAATACCTGAATTTATTTTCTTTCTTCTTAATTTTTAGTATTTTGCATTTTTGTGTGGAATTTTGACGGTCATTGACTGTACGTTTGGTGAGCCAGATAGTGCTGGTGTTGTGCCATTACCAAATGGTCTTGCCTACGGTGAGTTAATTAATAATTTTTAATAAATATATATTTAATTTTAAAAAAATATATTTAATTATTAATAATTGTTGACAACCAATGAAACACCGGTGGATATTACCTTCAGGATTTTTTTTATAGACCAACATTAACTTGGTGTTATCAGCTGCCTTTCACTTTCTGGAAACTTCTATAAAAATAAAATTAATATTTATATTTAATTAATATTTTTTTTTATTTATAATATTTGTTGTTATTATTTTTAATTATCAATACTAATTATGGAAATATTTGTTTCTGTTCAAGGTGGAATTCCATATGGAAGTGTATCTGGTATGCTGGCAGATTATCCAAAACAACAATTAAATGACAATAATTATTACAACAATTGGTATTATCCACAATCAGGACAGTATAAAAGATCATCGTATGATCAATCACAGCCACAATCAGGATCACAAATTATTGTAACACCAAATGTTCGTGCATCAGGTTTGTCAAATCGTAAAAATGGTCCATTTCAAATTTATAAATTACCCGGTGTTATTGCTCCAGGTGTTCTTGGAACTCTCAGTCAAATTGGATACTAATAATATCAAAATTATGGAAATCTATTATTAATTTTTATATATAAATAACAATATTGTCAGTTATTTTATTCTCTATATTGTATTTTTATTTTTTATGTTTAAATTAAATAAATTAATTTATTGTTTATTTTTTCTGCAAATAAACTGAATAAATCTTAAAATTGTATAAATGTTTTTGCAAATAAACATACTGGCATTGTATATTTATTAATTTTGGAGTGTTTGTATTGATTACGAATGAAAATTAATAAGTTCCATCATCAGCTGATTTGTGTAAAATAACTAAATACGTTGTCATTGCTCCGAAAATCTAAAAAATATAATTATTAATTTTTCATTCAATATTTTTCATTTAATATGTATTAAAAAATTAATAAATATATTCTTATCAACTCACAGAAATTAATAATTGAAGATTTATATGAAGAAATCCAGCTGCAGCAGTGAAATTAACTTTTTTTGCACAAAAATATGCAATAGCAACACTGTTTTCCTTGTTTTATAATTTGAAAAAATAAATATTTATATATATCGATAATAATAAGTTATTAATAATTATAAATTATAATAATTATAATACTTTACAAACCTTAAGAATATCTGTCTTTTTTTGAATAACTGAAGTTGGTGAAAAAACCTTTTCAATAACTTCATTTGCCTGGAACAAAAAAGAAATAAAAATTCAAATAATATTGACGTAATTATAATAATATAGACATATAATAATACTATCAGGTTTTAAATTAGATTAAAAAATATCTAATAAACTTTTCTAGAAATTATTTTTAGAAATTTACCAAAAATACAAACAGGAAATACGTGGTCAATTGGGTATGCAACACCATAAAATTACTACATACGTAATAAATAAATAAATAAACTTACTCGTCGACTAGCAAAATGACATGGTAAAATTATTAACAAAAGATTAATAAAAAAACCAATGACACAAAGTATATCACGTATTTTTAAATATATATCATTTCCTTCATCATTAATTATACTGTAAATTCTTGAAAGTGCATTTAATGAATAATTTAATAGCCACAATAGCAGCTGAATTGAAAAAACACAATTTATTCTTTCAGCAGCTGTTGATAAATTACAATGCATACTCCAAATATTTTGAAGTTTAATATTACGCCATGGATGATTTATAATTTTTATATTTATTATTTGATGTTCTAAAGAAAAAAAACAACAAATAAATATAAAAAAAATATAAATATAAATTATTTACTATTTAAAAAAATACCTGTTGGTTGAACAAGATGACTTAAATGATCAAACCTTTGATAAACTAATAAAATAAATTCACAAAATTTTAATACTTGCATTGAATTACCAATATAAAAAATACAATATCCAATTGCATTAAAATAAGGCGATGTTTTTGCTGATAAATATGTTAAATATCCAACAATAAACCAATTTGTTGTCATTAAAGTAACAACAATTCGACAACTATTTAGTAAAACATTACGAGTATTGCCATGAAACTTTGCTGATAAATCATAAACACAGAGATTGTTTATAGATGATGAGGTATAATGATTCCAAAAAGATGTAACGATTGTATCAGTTGACAAACACACGACACCAAGAACAGTTCTTAAAATTGATAAAATACGATATTTAACATCTGTATTTTCAAACCATGTACACCATACTGAATTTGCACTTATACATAAACTAATAATGTTTACTAAAAAAGAATATACAAGTACTTTTTTATTTATTGATAAATTATCATTGGATATTTTGTAAGGAGTACCACCAAATATTTGAGCAATTAAAAGTATTGGCTTGATATTATGCAACATTATTATCCTCTATTACTTTTGAAATATACAAATTGTTTTTTCTTTATTCTATCAAAGAAAAAAATATAATAAAATTATACCAAAGAGAGTTTACTTTACTTTCCTTTCAAAGAATTTATATTTTTATAATTTTTATTATTCATGAATTATGACTAGACTGAGGGGATATTTGAATAACAATTTATGATTGAAAACTTGTCAAATTATCATTGAAATAATATTTTTTCTATAAACAATAAAAAAAAAAAACTAACAGGTAAGTAACAACATTTTTTCTTGACCATTTGCTATAGCAATATTTAGTTTATTTAAATAAATAAAAAGCTTTTGACATTTTTAGAAATAATTTTCAGAAACTTTTTGAAGAATATCTAACAAATATTTCTAAAAACTATTTACACAAATAATTTCCAAAATTAATTTGTAGAAATATCAAAAGCTTTTAGTTTATTTAAACAAATTAATTGTTGATTGCCAATAAGCCAGGAAAGGATAAGGATGGAGTTCACCTGCTAATTATTAGAGAAATAATTAATAGGCAAGCAACATCTTTTCGTGGCAAGCCATTTGTAAGTAGTTTTTTATTTATTTAAATAAATTAAATACCCCTGGCAAATGGTCAAGGATGTAGTGTGGACATAATCTTTGTATTTTGTTTAATTTATATACATCGGGCATGTAGTGCCTTCTTTGTACAATTTAAATTTCACGTTGGCAACATGAAATACTATCGTACCAGTATGAGATACTCTTTCATCAGCGGATGATATAAAAATTCAAACAAACATTAAGAGAGAGAGCTCGAACTATCAATATTTAAAAACAATAAAAATTTAAAACTCTTTCACAATTGAGAAATGAAATTTAAACAAAAATATCTATAGAAAAAATTCTATTCACACATCTGATTAGCTTAGGATTATTGGAACTAAAACACTCATGAATTTAATTGGAGTTTTTTCTTTGGAGAAATTTCGTTTCGTTTCTTTCTT
The DNA here is from genome assembly GCA_030523065.1 of Aphidius colemani. Lineage (NCBI taxonomy): Eukaryota > Metazoa > Arthropoda > Insecta > Hymenoptera > Braconidae > Aphidius > Aphidius colemani. The sequence continues at coordinate 13,933 of JAPYYR010000769.1, forward strand.
TTTTTTAAAAACGATTTGACAATAATTTTTTAAATCAATTTTAACATTAAATTTTTAATAGTTTAATATACTGATAATTTAATTTACTATTTATTTTAATATTAAAATTATTTTTTATATGTTTAGAATTTATTGACATTTTCGATGCATAATCAGAGGTTTTACTCAATGCTTTCCGGTTACGTAAATGTTGAACGCACTTTTGTAGTCAATAAATAATTCAATGACACAATTTAAAAGAAAGAAAAATCTCCAAAATATATATATGTATATTAAATTTTGTATATCCATATGTTATATACATATAGAAACTATGAATTTGTATTTTTTATTAATTTATCATTCATTTTTTTCTCTTTTACTGGCTTAAAAATATTCATCAAGTAAAGTATATGCTTATGAAATTTTTTTTATTATAGGTATTAAATGGTATACACGCATATTATTGTAGGATTTAAAATTTATAAAGAATAGAAAAAGTGTATATCCATTGTTAAAGAATCACGCATGTATCTGTTCGTGCATGAATATTTTCCGCGTCAAGTGGCATTAGTTTGAATGGCCAAGTAAAAAAAATCACAAGTACATTGGCTTATGTTAGAGAAACAGGGAAAGTATAAATGACAGTAAAATTTATGAAAACCCTTCAGTCTTATGTGACAAGCAAGCATCATGTATCATGCAATGCATGTGAGTAAAATATACGCGTTTTTTATCATTTATTTATTTACTTATTTAATTTTAATATTAATATGATACTTTTTTTTATTGTGAGTAAATAATATAGTTAAAAAAAAAAGAAAATATTTAGCAATATTAAATATTAAAGTCAAAGCACCAAGGGGTTGTTCTATTGATTTCTTTTTTACAGTCAACAAGACCTGTAATTTATTCAAAATATCAATGGAAATATTGTTGAGTGCTAATAAAATTAAACTATTTTTTTTTAGATTTTCATATGTGCAGTGGTCTGCATTAGTTTTTTGGAACCGAGTGTTGCAGAAGATAAGCCAACAACAACAGGTAATAGAATGAATGTAGTTTTTAATTATTTAAAGCCGATTGCTAATGATAATTGTTTTCTTTTTCATATTACTTTTGTTTGATAGAAAAAGATTTCTTGCCAATAACAGCAACAATTGAAGGTGTAATATCACCAGATTTATTGAAAGAACTACAAGATAGACGTCCTAGTTTAACATCGGTTATTCAACAAATAGCATCATCATCAAGTCCATCATCAACAACAACAGAAAAACCAACATTAAAATCGAAATCAACATCAAAAATTCCACGTAAATTTCGTACAACAACAACCCCGTCACCAATAACAAATAAATTTAATGATTTTATAGGCTTTGATTTAGCAAGAGCACAACAAGTACGACAAGAAAATCAATATCCTTTTGATATACAAAATAGATATAATAATTTTCCAAATTTTAATCCACAAAGTCAATATAATTCACGACAATATAATAATGCATTTAATGGTTTTGGTAATAGAAATCTTTTTAATGCAAATTTACCATCACAACAGTTATCATCATTAATTGATGGCTCGAGAATAAAAGATAATACTATTCAAGGAAATGATAGACAATCACAAAATGGTGATAACAGATTACCATATGGTGCAAATAATGGAGGTGGAAATTTTGATTACAACAGATTTAGAGGTGGTTTTGGAAACTTTGGTTATGATAATAGATTTGGTGGACGTTTAAATGAACAAGGCTATCGTAATGGTGATGATAATTTTGGTTATTCAAATTTTGGCCAACAATATAGCCAATTTTATAATCCAAATAATAATTATCGTCAAGATTTTAGAACAAATTATCCATCAAATTTACAACAACAAAATGGATTCAGAGGTAATCAAGGATTTAATTTACAGGGTTATTCTGGTAATTATCCATTTCAAGGATTAGGACCAAATAATCAGTATGACAATTACTCACCAAGATATCCAAATCAATATGGTCTTGATGATTATGGTAGAGGTGGACAGAGAGGTTTTAATAATCAACCATTTAATCCAGATGCACCTGGACGTGGTGTACCAGCTGGTAATAATGGTAATCAACAAATTCCAAATCAAGAAGATGATAATCCTGATACAGATGACAATGGATCATTAACATCATCATCTAAAAAATCAGAAATAATTAAAAAATTAGAAGATAAAAAAATTAATAATGATAAAAATTATTTAAATGATGTATTACCAATTGATTCACGTCTATCAAAATTATTATTTTATCCACAACTTGATGATTATTCTGATGTTAGATACAGACCAGATGGCTTTAAACAATTTTTTATTTATCCCAGTATTCCAGGTCACAGATATAATAATGATGATCTTCTTGGATAATTTATATGTCTTTTTTTTTTGTTTTTTTTTTTATTTTCGTATTTACTATTGTATAATCTGTAACAGAAATTCAAAGAAATAAATTAATTAAAATAACTTTATTTATATCTGTCGTATGTTTTATCAGTTATTATTAATTTTATTTAAAATAAAAATAATGTAATTAATTTTTAAAATATTATTAATCATCTTTCAAATATTTGTACACAAATTTTTATTAGTTATTAATTTGTATAAATAAAATTCAATAATAAATCAAAATTAAAACCAATTCTATTATTTTGTTGAAATTTCTTTTCTAATCTAAATTATAATATAATTTATCGTTTAACAATATGTAAAAATAATTAGTATAAAAATTAAATACACTTTTCCATCAAGTTATGAGTTTAACAATAATTATATTTATAAATCATCGACAAATAAATTTTCATAAAATTTTTACGGTTGGAAAAATTAGTGAGAAAAATATAAATAGACAATTTATTTATGTAATATGAAAAAAAAAAAATAATTTTAAATAATTAAGAATTGTTATAAATTGAGGAATAAAAAATTATATATTAAAAAAAAAAAATTATGTATAAAATATATTCAAGGAACCAATGCCTATACTTTTGTATTTCGCAATGAATAATACCTCAATTATTTTATTATTATAAATATGTATCTATTTATGATTAAAATTGCAATAAATGTTTTGTAAAAAAAAAAAAATATATCCAACATGAATATTAAATTATTTGCCCTTCAAATTAACAAATTAATATTATTTATAATTTTTAACAATAATTTTATCGACAATATCAATTTTCACATGCAATTTATATGTATTTTTCTCTTCTAAATATTGTTTATTATTTTAATTATATCTACAACTGTTTTAAGGACATTTATCAAGTTGAAAAAAATAATTAGTAAAATTACAGTGGGAATAAATTTGGATGTCAAGGTGGATCAACGGATGCATCAAATGATACTTGATAAAAAGAATAAAAAACTATGTACTATGTTATATTCATATGCATATGGAATTGAACATTACGAATATTTCATAATACATGTTATTTGATGTAGCTTCTTCTAACTATAGACGAAATTAACAATGGATGCTATCATTAAATGATAAAAGAGGTACGATTGTCTAGGTCAGTGTTGATCAAGTGGGGTTTACAGAGGATGTTAATTTTTCATATAAATAGCAAATTCATTCAACAAAAGGACATATCAACAACTGACTAGTTCAGGTAAATCTAATAAATTTATTAACGTCGTGTAGAATTCTACTGATAACCATCAACAGAATGGCATTTCCAAAAATTGTAAGTAATAAAATATTTTTTAAATATATTTCTATCATATATATAAGTATCAAGTTGAAAAAAGACAATAAAATTTTTCTAAACTATATACAAATGAATTGACCGTCTTGTGAAACTTTAGATTATTTTTTTCTTCATAATTTTTATTTATACTTTTTTAAAATCATTTAAAGGTAAATAATAATACTATTTTTGTTAATTTTTTTTAGCTCGCAATCCTTATTATTGCAGCCATTATTGGAACTGCAATTGCACGTCCAAGTTATTATGGTTATGGATATGGTTTAGGATATGGTTACGGTGGTTTATACGGTGGCTACTACGGTGGATATGGTCTTGGTGGTTATTACAGATATCCTTACTACGGAGGTTACTACGGTGGTTACGGTAAATTTTCAAATTTAAAATGAAATAATTTTTATCCTAATTTTTTTTTATGTTCTTTTTTCGTTATTAATTATAATTTCGATTGAATAAATTTTAGGATATCCATTTTATGGAGGATATGGATACGGAGGATACGGATTTTATTAAATGATAATGAAATTTCAATTTATTTCATTTTTCTATAACGAATTTCGCTGATACTGACAAGATTTTTTTCAATTCTGTTTGTTTTTTTTTTATTATACTTTTTAATCATTATTTAAAATATCGTTTTTTGATTTTTTACCAACATTTTTTTGTATGTCTATAATGTTATAAATAAATTTAAAAAAAAATTAATTAAAATTCAAGATATAATTAAAATATGTGTTTTATTTTAATTTTAATGTTGTTGTTTTTATTATTATTTTCAATTTTTCGGATAAATATTAAATAAGTTAAATTGGAATTTAAAAACGGAAGACACTTGTTGTCCTTGATTCTAGAAATTTTATTGTCCGAGGTCACTTGAGGTTGATATTATATGTATAACAACCGTAACACGACAAAAAGAAAAATGAAAATTTATGTACAAACTTTATTTTGTACTGGTGATATAAATAATTTCGATCTATATAATGGAAAGTAATTTAATTAACTCAATTAATAATTACTTGATAATGTTATTTGTTGATTTTTTTATATGAAAATAATCAACTTGATGACGTAATAAAAAGGGTACTGAAATTTAATGTTGATGCAAATTTGTAACACGTTCATGTTTAACATTGCAGCAGCTTTCACTCTCATTTTATTTATATAAATCATTATTTTAATATTTGAGATTATTTGGTCATAAAATATATCTACTTTTATTTTAAAAAAAAGAAAATAATTTTTAAGTGTGAACCAATGACCAAATGATTTATGAAAAATATGTTCAATTGTGAAATAGGTCAAGAGTTTTTATTTATTTATTTATTTATTATTTATTTTAACGTTGTGGATCAATTGGGAAAAGGTGACATAATAATAATAGTGAAGATTTTAAAAAATAACAAAATAAAAATTACCTAATAGAAATATAAAAATTTAAAAAGTATATAGAAAGTAAAAAAAAAAAAGTCTCAAGTATTTTTGTTTAATTTGTGGAAAAAGATGTATTTAAATGAACAATTTTTTACTTTTCATTTACAATAAATAATATTTTTTTTTTGTGTATTGAGCTCATCCAGTCCATGAAGATTTTAATCGACGATGAGCCACAAACTCAATGCCATCGACTTTGGGACTTTTCGTATTACAAAAAAACAAAAAAAAAAAAAAAAAATGAAATTTAATTATTTAATGTCGAACTTCTGTCTGAAGAAACCGAAATTTTTTTACTTATTTATTTGGTTTATTGGTGCTTGGACTATCGTAAGATGGATTTTTAAAAAAACCAAAAAAATTTATCCAGAATCAGCGACCTTTATCAAAGTGAATGGACAGTGCAAAATTCCTCAACCTTCAGATGATGATGCTACTCAATTATTTTTTTATTTTTTTTGATGATTTTTATCCTCAAATACATCACCATAAAATTTTGATAAATTTAATTATTCATATTAATGGTTATTATATTTTTTTAATATAAAATAAATCAATTTTTTTAGGTCAAATTAATAATGAAATTAATCGAATGAAAATTATATTAATTTGATAGGTCAATAATGCAATTTTTCCATGTATAAAAAATTTTAAAAGTTCAATTTTAATATTTGAAAAAATTCAGCTCATCTGAATAATAAATATTCAAAAGAAAAAAATTGAATGATCAATTATGAACATCTTGAGATGATAGCAAAGTGTCAAATTCAAGGCTAAATACTTTTTCTTTTTATCAGTAAATACTGAATTATTCAGTAAATTAATTTTATTGATTCAGAGAAAAATGAAATTTTCATAATGGACATATTAAAAAAATGAAAAAAAAAGTTATTTTATCTCAACAAAGAATCAAATTAAAAACAATATAAATTACAAAATATTTATCTAACCAACATTTTATATTAATTTCATTTTTTTCAACCTTTTAAATAAATCCTAATAATAATTCAATAATAATTTCAATAATCTTTTAGTGTAAATGGAAGAAAAAAAAAAAAATCTCTGATAAATTACCCAACAGATTTTACAAGTATTTATTGATTTTTTTCTAATTTAAAAAAATATTATTATTTTTTGAATGATAAGTTAAAAAGTTAGTACTTTAAAAAGCCTATTTCTCTTAATTAAAAAAAAAAAAAACAAAATTAATAATAAAAAAGAACATTTCTACAAAAAAAAAAAATGAAATTAGTCGAATGATTTTTTTTCAACAACAGCTGATATTTGAAAACGAAAACGAAAAAAAAAAGGAAAATTGTTAACATTACTTAACAAATATTAGTATTTTATCAACGATTATAGATTAAAAATAAAAAAAATGATGTAAACTTGATGAATAAAATTTATTATAAATAAAAAAAAAACATGAAAAAAAATTAAAAATGGAAATTTTCGTAAGAAGTTGAGGGGACCTTTTTATATTAATTTGATAATTTAAAAAGTATATATATTATTATTATTATTATCTTTGTTTTGATAAATAAAAATTGTATAATATTATCTCTGTCATACTAACAAGCTTATTGATAGTGGTCAGAAGAAAAGACCTTGCTACCTTATTTGAGAGAAAGACTATAACCAAAGCATCCAGCATCTTTGCAGTTGTTGGACCTCATGTTAACTTAACTCCTTCTCTTATATTAAAAATTATTAAGAGGGAGGTAGCAACTTGGATGAATCCTATAAATGCTCCATCATTTGACATTATGTATTAAGTTTTTAACACTCCGGGAACACCGGCTCCCGCGAGACGGGATTTCGACAAAATAAATAAAAATTAATATTCTAGTTTAATAACTGGTGCTAATATTAAGTGGTTTTTTTTTTTTTTTTAAATATATATAATTAGTAGACAAAAGAAAAATAGAAAAGTTTTTTTTTTCTATATTTAATTAACGATGGTAAGTAGTGGTGATTAATTTTTTTAAATGTGCAATCAGTGACTTATCATTTAATTTTTTTAATCATTAGTGAAAATGTGGATTTGTTTATTCAAAAAAAAAATCATTTTTTTTTTCTTCAATTGTTTATCTTAGATATCGTTTTTTTTTCTATGAAAAAGTTACCTTTCAATTTTCGCTATGTTCATTTTTAAATTGTAAAGGTTACACGTTTCCAATCACAGTGATTTTCTCGTATGACTCTTTTAACATTTGCAATTATTACTTTGATTGAAAGATGAAAAAAAAAAAATAAATAAATTTATCCATAAACAAAAGTTTATTTACTATAAATAAACAATGAAAATTTGAAAAAAAAAAATAATTTAAATTGAATATAAATAAATTAATTTGTATATGAAAATTATTAAATAAATACAAGTAAAAAAGAAAGGCATAATTTATAAAAATAAATAAATCATTATGGAAAATATAAATTACATAAATAAAAAAAATAAAAAAATCGATTGTCAATTAGGGTCTTGTTTTGCTGTCATTTATAAAAATGTTAATTAAATTTTTTTTATAATATTCACGTTGTTACTAAATTCTCATCGTTAATTACAACTTTGGAATTTTTTATTATGTTGATGTTTTTATTTATTTATAATCATAATGTTTTATAAAAAATTGACCTTTAGTTTTTGCTTGAATTTATTGTATAAAAAATAAGAAAAAAAAAATTATTATTTAATATTATCAAATAAAATATATGATGGAATTAAAAATAAATAAATAAAATTTAGATTTTTTTAAATTTCCATCTTATATGAAGAAATTGTCAATTCTTCTGATGCAATATGAAAGATTCTTTAACGTAATAAAGATCGTCAACCTATGCTAATTAAAATAATATTGATGTTATTTATTTATGTATATATTTTAATCAAATTCAATAGTATATTTTTTTTAAAAATAATAACTTGAAAATTTAATTCTCTAGAAAGTTCATTATGATGATTAAAAAAAAACCCTTTTAACTTGAATGAAAAGTAAAAACTAAATAATTGTTGCTCAACAAGTATAATTTAAAGATCAAAATAATCAATTTTTAAAATGAGTGATATAAATAGTCTATACGTATTAAAATTACAAAGTACTTACCATTTTATTTCGTCCTGTCATGTTGAAACTCTATGCACTTATTTCGATTGTTCCCAAATTGTTGTCGTACTGCTTAATGTCTTTTTGCATTTCTCGCTGATCTCTTTAACACCATGCCTGAAAAAATAAAAAAAAAAACCTGTTTATAACATTTAAAAAAAATTTATTTTTCATCATATTGATGAGACGAAAAATATTTCAAAAGATATAAATAAATGGCACTAGGTGTATCAAGGTCAATCAATGGACAGTCAAAAACGACTTTCAATTTTTTGACTAAAACCTGCCCATCGGGTATTAAAAATTTAATATTATAAATAATTTAAAATTTAAAATAAAATTTTTGGAATGTCAGTTGAGTCAAAATAAAAAAAAAAGATATAAATTTTAATACATTTTTTTAAATTTGTGAATCATTGGGAATAAATGATTAAATAATATAAAAATTTTATTTGTTAACCTTTTAAAAAATTAACTATGCAAATTTATGAATCATTAAAAATTTTTAATAATCAGTCTAGACTTTTTACAATAATTGTTAACAATATTAAAAATTTTATTATAATAATTATGATTGTTTAATGTATGCATTAATAAGTGTTGAGATGAACTGGCATATTTCTACTTCAACAAGTTTAATCAATTACCTTTACTTTTTTTCCCTCATTAATACTTGTAATGATAAAATTACTAAAAACCATTAGCATAGAAATAAAATTTAGAAAAAAAATTCAAACAATAATTTTTATATATTTAAAATAAAGAAATTTAAATAATTAATAATTTTATATTCAAAATATATATTAATTTTTTTTTTTTAACCCAAAATTTATACAAATTTATTATTAAAATTTTATGTAATATCATTAAATTGATCAGTTTGTCCTTGAATACATGAGTTTCCCTTTCGAAATCATGATAAATGTCGAACAAATTAAAAAAAAATATTTTCATTTTATTTTTCTTCCATAACAAGAATTCATTAAAATAAACCTACTTTCAATATTAAAATAATATAATTGTTTATTAACAGCGAATCAAATTGTCCCATAAAAAGTACAATGATTTTATGTTGTTATAAATTAGCAGATAAAATAAACAATGATAAAGCCTACTTTCTAGTTTCAATAGAATTATTGTCGTTTTGTTTTTTATATTTTTTTGTTCATTAGAGATTATTTTGTTTAAAAAGAAAAAAACAAAAAGCGTTATTAAAGAAATAAACGAATAAGAAAAAAAATATATTACCTGACTCGGTACAATGTCCTCTTCAACAGTGTCGGTGAAATAATCAGCAATGCTGATGATGATGATGATGCAACATGTGTTAACGCCTCATGTGTTATAAGACTGAATTATAATAACAAGAATTCAAGATATCCAAGATATCAATTGGTCATTATTGTTAAGAAAAAATTAAACTCATGTGCAAATTTAATGTTAAAACTTTCTCCAATTGCCACGACCTGAAAATAAAAAATATAAATGTAAAATTAACAAGTAAATATTTAATTGAGTAATACTTGACTCATGAATTGATAAATATTATAAAATAAATAAACAATGAATGAGATAATTCATGAATGAGACACGTGCTACGATTTACAATGTTGACTTATAAAACAACTCAATTGATTATAAATTTAAAAAATGATAATTAAAAATACATAAGTAATATCCAAAAAAAAAAAAAAAAAACAATTTAAATAATTTTTTTTTCTTTCTATTAGCATAATAAACTTGTAAATTTTTTTTTTCTATATTGTAACCTTTATAATACAAACAGAAATTGCATTTATATATATATATTTTTGTAATAATATTTACTTTCTGTCCATGTTGAATCTTTTATATAAATTATACACTTGTTTAAAGGTCAATTTACTGGACATTTCTTTCGAGCTGGAACCGTCATCTTGGATGTTGCAAACTCAATTGCTAAATTATGTTGATTTTTTTCTTCATTTTTAAATATTATTTATATATGTTTTATTAAAATGATAATAATAAAAATAAAAATGCCTAAAAGTAATTCGAAAAGCTATCAGTTATTCCCATTTGACGCGCAACCTTTAGCACAATCAGCAGCATGTGCATCATACAGGATTTAATATTTATTTATATAATTTTTTTTTTTCATTCTCGGGATGCCTCTCATTTATTTATTTTATTACCTGCACATGCACATTCTGAAGATGTATAGATATAGTGTACTTATGTAAGAGCAATTGGGGGCGAGGCTCGTGAGACTATCCCACGAGGCATAATATTTCCACTTGTGCAATATTTATATATGGTTCAAATTGATGAGTAACTTTATTGTTATTTCATCATTTATATCCACTCAATATAATGATGATTGATTATTAATATTAAATAAAAAAAATGATTAGCTGTTAATTTATTCACTTATTCATTTATGCAATGTATTTTAACAATAAGATGGTGATTATTTTTACTAATTGTTTTTTTTCTATTTTTCCTTTTAGCTAAAACTCTTGAGTATCGCCACATTAGTGGTGATACTTGCAACGTGTGATGTACACGCTAAGAGTAAACGTGCAATAAGTAGCAATGCTGAGAAATTCGAAGGTTACCATTATGATAAACCTAGCAAACCATTTCCACCGTTAGTATTTTTAATTTAATTTATATAAATAAATTTTCGTGAAAGAAAAATTGATTGTAATTTTATTTCTTTTTTAAAAGAGTTCCAGCACCATCAAGACAACCATCTTATGTTGTTCCAAAACCCTCACCAGTTGGGTATGATTATCCAAAACCTCAGCCTAGTTTTGATATAGTTGAAAAAGTAACACCAACAACACCAAAGCCAGCCCCAAAATATACACCAGCGTGAGTATTAAAATATTTTTTTAAATTATTGAAATAATTTCGTAGAGCTAATTTGAATGAATTTATTTTATTTTTTTAGACCTGTGCAACCAGTCTTCAAACCAACAACACAAAATCCAGAAAAAGGCTATGATTATCCAGTACCACAGCCATCTTTCCCAATTGAACGAAGAACAACAACAACAACACCAAGACCTGTTTACGAGAAACCAACTCCAATATATACACCAGCGTAATGACCAGAAATTTTTAAATTTCATAATCAATTTTTTAATGTTTATTATTTTAAAAAAGTTAAGTTGAATGTATTTTTTTTTTTTGTTTTTTTTAGACCTGTACAACCAGTCTTCAAACCAACGACACAAAATCCAGAAAAAGGCTATGATTATCCAGTACCACAGCCATCTTTTCCAATTGAACGACGAACAACAACAACACCAAGACCTGTTTACGAGAGACCAACTCCAAAATATACACCAGCGTAATTATAATTAAATTTTTTAATATTTAAGTAAAACAATTTTTTCAATTTTCCCATTGAATTAATAATTTAATTGTATTTATTTTTCAGACCTGTAACAACAGCTAAACCAGTCTTTAAACCAACAACACAAGATCCAGAAAAAGGCTATGATTATCCAGTACCTCAGCCATCTTTTCCATTTGGAGAAAGATTACCAAAAACAACGTAAGTTAAAAATATTAATGTATTAATAATCATGTAAATTTTTATGAAATACTAATAGAGATTAATTTATTAATAGACTTGCACCAACTACACCACGACCAACAACACCAAGACCAACAACACCAAGACCTACTTTTCCACCAACTACCCCAAAAGCAGTAGTCACTCCAAAAAAAGAAGAGGGTTATTTCTATGATAAGCCAGCTGTGCCATTCCCACCACCGTGAGTAAAAAAATAATTTCAGTATTTTTATTATAATAATATAAATACTTTTGATTTTGTTTTTTTTTTTTTTCAATTGAATTTTAATTTTAATTTAATTTTACAGAACACAAAAGCCATATGTTCCACCTCCAACCGCAAGACGACCAGTTCCTCCACCAACAAGACCACCACCACCACCTTCAACTCCAGGACCTTATTTACCTCCAGCAACAAGACCACCACCACCACCCCCTACAACTCCAGCACCTTATATTCCACCACCAACAACAACAACAACAAGACGTCCATTACCACCAAGTACTCCCAGACCAACGACACCAGCTCCATATGTACCACCAACAGTACCCTATAGAAGAACTACAACTCCAGCACCTTATGTGCCACCAAAGAATGATTATTTACCACCTGCAACTACTCAACGACCAGTTCCTCCACCAACAAGACCACCACCACCACCATCAACTCCAGCAATTTATTTACCACCATCAACAACAAGACGTCCTCTTTCACCCCCAACTACTCAACGACCAGTTCCTCCACCAACAAGACCACCACCACCACCAACATCTTCAACTCCAGGACCTTACTTACCTCCAGCAACAAGACCACCACCACCACCACCAACAACAACAACAAGACGTCCATTGCCGCCAAGTACTCCTAGACCAACAACTTTAGCTCCATATGTACCACCAACGGTACCTTATAGAAGAACTACAACTCCAGCACCTTATGTGCCACCAAAGAATGATTATTTACCACCTGCAACTACTCAACGACCAGTTCCTCCTCCAACAAGACCACCACCACCACCATCAACTCCAGCAATTTATTTACCACCATCAACAACAAGACGTCCTCTTCCACCTCCAACTACTCAGCGTCCAGTTCCTCCACCAACAAGACCACCACTACCACCCCCAACTCAACCTCCATATATACCACCACCAACAACAACAAGACGTCCTTTACCACCAAGTACTCCTAGACCAACAACAACTTTAGCTCCATATGTGCCACCAACTAGACCTTACTCACCACCACCACCAACTCAAGCTCCTTATCAACCACCAAACAGAGGATACTTGCCCGTTGAAACAACACGTCGTCCTTTTCCACCAACTCCAAGACCAACATTTCCAACGTCAAGACCAACTTTTCCACCAACTCCAAGACCAACCTTCCCAACGTCAAGACCGACTTTTCCCCCAACTCCAAGACTAACTTTTCCAACGTCAAGACCAACATTTCCACCAACTCCAAGACCAACATTACCATCCTCTACAGTACCTAGACAACCATATCAACCATCAACAAGTCCAGCTTTACCAGTAACTAGACCACCACCATATTTACCACCATCATCACCACGTCCAACTTATGTTACTGTTCCTCCACCAACATATCCACCAGTAGTCTATAGTGTTATTCCAACATCATCAACAACATATCGTCCACCAACTGGTAAACCAGCATCAGTACCAACACTTCCACCAACTACAACAAGATCAACTGGTTATCGATATGATATTCCAGAAATTTCTTTCGAATTTCGAAAACGTTAATATTAATTTTATCATCTGATTTCAATGACTGCGTGTTTTCTACTTTTTTTTTTTTTTTTTTCTGTTTTAAATGTGTTATAAATCAATAAAAATTTGTTATTTTTTTTAAATGATTTTTTTTTTCTACTAGAAAATTTTGACAAGTCAATTATTAAAAAATTCCATTATTTTGTATTTCATATATAAATATAAATACTCATGTTTTTTTTTACTGAATTATCATACGGAAATAATTTTTTATTGTATTATAATTGAAAAAAAAAATATTGATTGTAAAATGAAATAGTCATTTCTTTTTTTTTTTCAAAAAAAAAAAAAAAAAAAAACAAATATATTCTCGTAATTTAATTTACCTAGTTAATAATAGTTGAGAAGGAAAAAAAATACTATTGACTGCATGCATGATCGCTAAAAAAATATATATATTCCATTTTTTTTTCTTTCACTTCCAAAACATTATACCAACATGTTACATTGATTGTTATGTTACATTGAAGTATGTAATTTAAGCACTCATCAAATAATTAACTGCAAAAATCATTCGGTAAGTAGCTCATGCATTTATCACGTATTCTCCTACCATTGAATATCCCCCCGTCGAACAATAAAGAAATAGAAATTTCATTTTTAACTGGATGTAACAGTCATCAGTGAAAATTTTATGATATAGAATAGTCTATGCGTAGGAGTCAAGTGAATAGCATCCATTCTTAAAATATATAATTAAAAATAAGCAAATTATATTCAAAATATTCAACAAAGTGACAAATCAATACAACAAGTGATGACTGATTGATTTAAAAGTGAAACGGTTTGTTTCTCATTTATTTTTTTGAAAGAAATGTATGAAACTGAACGAAGATCAGCAATAAGCAGTTCAGAGCTTGGACTTTACTCTGATCGTGCTGATCGTTATAATAGAAATAACTACGGTTTTATCATAAGAAAATTTGTCATTGTTGTCATGGCAATTGTTGCTGTTATTTTGGTAAATATTTCAACAATAAAACAATAATAAGACATGATAATTACTAAACTATATTTTCCTTCTTTTTATATGTAGTTCAGTTACCAATTAGAGCTCTAATTAGCAGAACAATATTAACGTGGTTTTTTATTTTTTATTCAATTTAATCTCTCATGAATATCATTACTTTTAAATCCATTTATTTCGTGAGAATTTTTAACTTTCCTTTTTATGTGTCATCAATGTTTTTTGCCTTTCATTGTCGCAGCTTTTTTTTTTATATTTTTTTATATTTCAAAAATTATTCAAAACCATGATGAAGTTGATTAATAATAAATGTAAAATTATAATTATCATGTTAAAATAATCAGTAATCAAAACTGATAAAATATATTTTCTCCTTGTAAAATTATTTCACGCTTACAATGCATGACGATATATCATGATTAAAATTTTAAAAAATTTCTGCAATGTTTAACATCCAGGGCGTTAACAGTGCTTTGACACGGATTAAAAAGCTTTAAAAACAAATTTTTAATTTCATTTTTTATTTTCCATAAATGTGTGTGCAAAGAATTGAGTGTTACTCTCTCTCGTTATGATATTATTAATTATTTACGCTTGCAATTTCACGCTATTGATGACACAAAAAGAAAAAATTTTTAACAATACATTTATTATTGTTGTTAATAATATTTAAAATTGTCAACTAGGCTGGAATTTTCATTTACGATTTCGCTGCTGGTGCATCAGCGAGCAGCAAGGTCAGCCAAGAAACAAAACACATTTATATATTGCAAAACGCATTAAAAAAATCAAATTATTTAGCGAAAAAAACAACAACAACAACAACAACTTTGACACCTTTTTTGCCAAGTGATTTACAAAAAAGATCTGATGATGATGTGCAACAACTTGGCTTCATCAATAACGATGATGACAACAATAATAATGATGAAAAGAAAAGAAATTTCGATACTGATTTACCAGAAATGAGAGGTCAAAATTTAGAAAATTTTAAATTAAGAAAGAAATTATTACAACCAATTAGAGATGATGAAGAAGATGAAGAAGTTGAAGTAAAACAAACAGTCAATAATCATGCTGTTGTTTATCGAGTTAAACAAATGTAAAAATATTTATTATTTTTTATATGTTTAATAGGATATTAATTACTAATTAATTATTTTTCTTTTTGTAAATTTATTTTAAGGTATAAACCAAAAGACAATGAAAAAGAAACAACTGAAGAAACCAGACCAGCTCCATTTCATTTTGAATTTAGAGCCCCACGTCCAGAGGCATTTAAACGTCCAAAATTTCCACAATTAACACAATACAGATATCCTCAGTCATCAAAAAATATTCAAGATATAATAAAATATCTTTCACATGATCCTGATGTAACAAAACGAGGTATAAAGTTTACTGGTGTTTATATGAATCCACAAAAATATGATCGTCATTCAGAAATTGGAGAGACAATGTCAAACACTGATCAATCAGAATATTCATCTCATTCCCAAAATTCTCCAGAAGAAGAAGAAGAAGATGTCGAAGAAAATAAAGAAGAAAATAATAACGAAAATTTTCAATATTCTCAACAAACAATTGGTGATACATTTTTTCCATATAAACCAAGACATCCTGCTGATGTAAATCTACTTGCTCATCCTGTAAACCTCGTACCTTCAAATGTCAGGTAATAATTAAACAAAAAAATAATGATAATTATTTATTTACGAAACTATCAATAATTTTATAGATTTTCACAAGGAATAAATCGTCATCATCCATACATAGAGTCATATCATCATAGGCCAATGTTAGTTAAGCCTCAAACACAAATTGAACAATCATATGAGACCAGCGCTTTACAATCATCAAATAATGGGAAAAAAAAAAAGGCAAAACCAAAACCATTCAGTGTTATGCTTGATATATATCCAATGACAGAATTAAATGATCAATCAACGGCGAATAATCAAAAAATATCATCAAGACCAAAAGCTATAATTAACACAGATGATTATATTGACTCAAGAAGACCTGGAGGTAAATATGGTCGAGGAGGTAGATTTTATCCTGGTAATTTTGCTGTACCAACACAGCCAATACCTCTTGTTGCAACACCAACAAATGATCCAACTGATGATGATGAAAAACAACAAATGATATTTCATTTAAATTTATATCCAAGAAAAAAAAACAACAAACAAAATAGGTAATTTTATTTTTGTTTTTATTCATCAAACAATTTGATTTGAGGTATAGAAAGTGATAAAAAAAATTGCAATGAATCAAAGACCATTTAACTTTATTGATCAATTTAATTTTACTAAACTTTCACGGATCATAACAAACAAAAACATATGGAATGACATTCATAAAATACATTAACTTAATTTTTTTTTCATTTAGAAATGATGCAGTGCAACGATCAGAATTAATACATGAAGAAGATGGTCAAGAAAATTTGATGAAAAATATAATGCTACCATTCAATACAATAACTAAACAATTAGCTGTTCATTCAGCAATTGAAAATGCAAAATTTGAAAATAATAGAGAAACAAATGATGAAAATGCACAACAACTTGAGGCAAAAAATTATCAAAAAAATGAATTGAAAATAAATAATGATTATGAGAGAAAAAAATATCAGGTATCATTAAATCGTAAAGATGATAAAATTGATAATAATAATGAAATTGAAAAGCCTCAATCTAATGATGATAAAAATAATATTAATAATCATAATCATAATGCAAATGTCACTGTGGATACAGTTGAAAATGTTCAAAAGTATGCCGATGGTTTAGTCGCCATGGATTAAAATTATCATGAAATATATAATTTAAAAAAAATTGACTGAACACAACTGACCTTGGTAATTCGTCTTTGTCAGTGCACACAGAGTAAAAATTCAAGATATCATTTGATGATTAATCTTCATCAGCAATTGGTTTAATTGCTCGGTTTCACTTTATTAAAAATAATATAATTATATATTTTTATATGTGTGTATGTGTGATATCGTGATTCTCTAGTTTCTTTTTGAATTTTTTACTTTTCAAAGATGAAAAAACAAAAAAACAAATAAGAAATAATAATAAAATAAATATATTTATATAAAATAATTAAATCATTGTTGCATCAAATACTGGCTCGAATATGTTGTTGATTTTTTAAAAATACTTTTCAAATGTCAATTATGTTCAATTATTTAATTATATCAAACATTTAATTTTTTTATTAATGGAAATAAGAGAAATAAAAAAAAATCAAAAGACTATCTTTTTGAATTTCAGAGTATTTTTATGTGGTTTTTTAAGTTTTGAAAAAAAATAACTTTTGAGTTCCGGAGTTGAATTTATGGAGCTGAGGCATTCATTGAAAATTTAATCGGGATCTGGAAAAAATTTTATTATAAAAATTTGCCCTTTTCATATCTAGGATATGTTCATTCTAATATTTCAATAAAATAACGAGGTTGTCATGGTTATTATTAACAACCAAAAACTCCGGCAAACGTCCCAACCCTTAATAATTAATAATTTATTAATTAAATAAAAGAAAAAAAAAAAAAAATCAAAGCTCATGGGTTGTTTATATTCAACAAAATTTATCCAATAGTTCAAAAAAAAAATTATATTTTTTTAAATAAAGACCCCTGACTTTATGATTAATCAGATGATCACACTCAATCAATGTGGCCTATCTGTCAAGTAAATATATAATGTCAGGAGCAAAAAAAAATCTAAAAATAAATATATAGAAAGTTAAAGTTAGTCCTTGTTGAAATGAGTGATCAATCATTCTTGACCCAGTGATCAAAATTGCTAAGCTTTTGTCAGTAAGCTCAATGACCTCATACCAAACAGTATACACATATTCAGGTAAAATACCAAAATAAATTCAAGAAAACAAATTGAAAATAAAATTTATGTATATCAAAGAAAAATCAATATAAAATATCCATCAAGATTCAATTGATTTTAATTTTTATGACGAATAATATGTCAAATAATAACTTCAATAAAAACGTCAACTGTCGTCGGTCTTTTAGGCATTTAAGTGGTAGTTTTGTCATTTAATTTCATTGAGAATAATTCAATTGAATTTGAGAGTTAATTTTCTTGATATAAGTTTAAAAAAAATGTCAATAATTAATTATTGTATTATTTTCTAAGCCGAAAGAATGACGTTATAAATGTTATTGAATATGTAAGTGATACAAACACACCTATGACCTACATAGTATACAAAACGTTTCGTCTTTCACTTTGACTATAATTTTTCCAACTGTAAATATTTCCTTCCTCAACAAAATTTACTCCAAAAAAATCATCACTTTTTATGACACCAATTTTTATATTTATTTTGTAAAAATTTTTCATTTCTAACATCTGGCCAATCAATTTACACCCTTTAGGCCCTTTTGCAACCAATAAATTATCCAATCGGAGCGTATCATTTACAACACTAAAACTTAACACACATAACACCCTTTTTTTTATATTTTCCATTTCCTTATTTTTTTATTATTTAACAACGTGTATCATGCGAATATCTGTATACCTGACTGTCCTATTTGATTTTCAATTATTCACGCTAAACGAACAAATCTCTCGTGTAATTTCCAATATTTTTTTCATACCATGTGTCAACATGATCAATTTCACGCCCAATACTAATATCAATTTTTTTTTCTTTTCTCTTTAACCATTATTTTCATGAATTTATTGCAAAAAACGAATCAAAAAAAGGTCGTTTAAACCCTTTTTTATTTTTTCAAACTTTTGGAATTTTTTTTTATTTTATTTCACTTTAACAAATCGATAATAATGAATTATTTTTTAACAGAAATTTGTCTTAATATCCCAATTGTTTAGTACAGCTATTTATTTTATCTTTTGTTTTTTTTTTTTTTTTTTGAATAAAAATAACAAACTTAAATGAATTATGAAAGTGAAAGTATTTTTTTAATGAAAAATTTAGTAAGCTAATCACTGTAAGTTTCATAAAACCTTTTAAAATTATATAATTTAATAATATTCATGATTATTTTGTTTTGTTTAATTAAGTAGAAAAAAAAAAATACATTACACAAACGATATGTTAAAAAGTACAAGTATTGGCAACTTGATTTTATAGTAAAAATTCGTTACAGTATGTTCGAGAGTTTCTATGTACTAAAAAGGTACAGATGTTTTTTAAAAAATTATTCATTTTATATATTGATAATCGGATATATGAATAAATCAAATAAATCAATTGCAGAATAATGAAAACACTTGTGAAAAAACATGAAAAATAATTATGTTGAATGATTGCTGATCACGGGAGTTGTTATAATAATACGAGGGAAATTAAATTTATGTAAATACCCCAATGTAAAACTTGTACTTCAATATAAAATATTTATTTTTTTGAATATATTTAAATGCAAATATTTATCATAGATACTTGTCGTTATATATATATTGATAAATAAAAAATTTCAAATTTAATAACAGTGATAACGATAAGACACCTACTTGATGGGAAAAAAAACAAATAAAACTCTTTTTTTTTTTTTATTATTTCGAGGGTGTTGATTTGTACAGTGGTAGTTTCTATAGAAATTAGATAAAAACCTTGATGAAACAGGACATATGGCATTTTTTATCAGATAATCTTTCACTTGTTTATCACAGGTTTTATTAAAATATCATTCGTGTCTAGTTGATCAATCGAGAAACATCAAACATATTTCTAATAAATTAAATAGAACAATTAAAAAAAAAACAGAGTAAGTTGAATATTTTCAGTTATAAATATTTCATTTCTTAAAATCCTTTTGTTCAACATTCAATAGTTTTTCATGGCTCTACTTTATGACATTCAAATTATTACAACTAAAAAAATCGATGAAAAAAAAAAACTAATCTATTAATTCATATGTAACAAGCGATTATCTTTGATTTTTTGAAAGGTAAAAATGAAAGAAAAAAAAAATAAATAAATAAAAAGAGGTCAGGTCCAATCGGGCAGGAAACCTCTAATCCTAAAACGAGGCGTCTCGATTTTGTGTGTTGGTTTGGCACGCGTCATAGATTCATACTGGTAAATGTAGAGAGGGGTACACATAAAAATAAAAAAGAATAAAAAAATAATGGGGCGGATACCCTTTGGACTATTACAGAGTAAAATGCAAGTTAGTCGTGTCTTTTTTTAAAATATATTTATTTCTCTGTCTTATATTTCGGTGCCCCAATGTTATATGGACTCTATGTGGGGGCAAATACAGGGATTTTTAAAATAAAAGTAGGGAGTTTTCTACCCCCAATAATTCTGCATCTATATATGTATATATATCGCATAAGAACCCTTAGCACATTCACAGTTCTCAATTGTACCCTGTGATTGTCGGTTCGTGTGGGACTTTGTAACAAATAAACGACTTCATATAATTCATTTTTTTTTTTGAATAAATATAGAGTACATTAGAAAGAAGTTTATCAAAGAGTTTAATAGAAAATAAAACTAATTTTTTTCGCTTCATTTGTATTATAAGTGCTTTCATAAAAATAAAAAAATAAATTAATTTTATTGTGAAATTATTAGTTGGATTTAAAGATTTAAAGATAAAAAAGAAAAAAAAAATGTCTTCTGAGTATTCATTCTGCAGTGAAAATGGATTTGATGAAATGTCAAGTTCATCAGATTCTGGTTTTGATGTTAGTTTTGAATCATCAAAACATGATATTAATGGAGACCAAGTATTTCAACAAACTAAAGATGAAAAAAAGAAAAAAACAAGAAATACACGTTGCAAAAGTCCCCAACAGGTAATAATCCATAAAACTATTAAAAATTTTGTTATCATAATGAATTGTAATTTTTTTTTATCGATGTTAATTGATAAATTAAATACTAATAATGAAATTTATTGCTTATTTTTTGTTAAAGGTACTTCGTTTAAAAAGGAATAGAAGAATGAAAGCAAATGATCGTGAACGTCATAGAATGCATACATTAAATGATGCATTAGAACGTTTAAGAATGACATTACCAACATTTCCAGAGGATACAAAATTAACAAAAATTGAAACATTAAGATTTGCACATAATTATATATGGGCATTATCACAAACACTTGGTAATACTGATAATGGTGAAATAACAGTTAATGTTGGTAATGTAACAGTTAGTATAAGTGATAGTGGAAATATGATAACATCATCAACTGGTAGTTGTGCTGTTGCTGCACAAAAACGTCTTGGTCCTGGTTTAACAACATATCCATATCCACAAGAAAGATTTATGCCTGAATGGCAAGAATATGATTGTTACAGTGATCAAAGTGTATCACCACCAGTACAATATCAAAATTGTTATGATCATGGAATGTATAATCATCATCAACAGCATCAAATGATGCCACAACAACATTTTATGGGACATCAAAGTAATATGTATCAGTGTCTTTGAAAATTTAAAAGTGACTTTATATATATATTTTTTTTTTTTCTTATAGTGTCAGTGTTAAATATCAACTTTTCAATCAATTCATTTTTATGTTAATTATTATTTCTTGTAATTTTTAAGTTGAACAGTCATTGGAGTCATTTTTTTACAAAACACAGTGTAAAAAATAATGCGAATATCGTTAACTACTTTGTAAGAAAATGATTTTATTTAATGAAAAAATAATAATAATGATGAAAAAAAAAAAAAAAAAATTAATAATAATATTAAAAGTTTAAGTAGATTTAGACTGAACAAGCAATTTTTTTTTTTCTTTTTTAATTTTTAAATATTTTAATTTGATTATTGCTATATATTATTGAAAAAAAATGTTCAATTTAAGATAATATTTTTTAGACTGCATTTTTGTAAAATATCTAGTCAACTTAGTTTTATTTAATATTTTTGTTTTTTACAAATAAAAAAAAAAAAAAAACTATTTTAATATTAAAGTCAATTTAAAAAAAATAGTTCTCAATGGAATTTTTTTTTTTATAAATATTAAGAAATTGCCTATTAATCAGTGCTCTTATGATAAATTTTATCAGGGAAATATTTTCGATAATGTACAGAAAAATTATATAAATAAATGATATTTTAAAAAATAATACGTAATATATTGTGAATTTAATTTTTAACTGTTATTAATAAATTTTTTTTTTTTCTTTGAATCTATTGTATTTTTATAATTCAATTTGCGGAAATGATTATTGAAAATATAATTGTGGGTGGCTTGTGCCGACGGCACGTGTATCAATTTTAACGCTATTGTGTTATGGCAATCATGATAATGTTAGGCAGATGTATCAATTCAAAAAAAAAAAAAATTTATTGCCACATTTTATTTAAGTGTTAATCTTCAGGATTACATATTCCTCATGTTTTCAAAAAAATTCAACAATGAATAAAATTCCAAAAGATAACAACAAAAAAAACCATAAATATTTTACAAATGAAAAAAATAAATTTCGAATATAAAATTACTATCAAAAACGGGGGATTTAAAAGTATATTGCTGCATGTACAGATGAAGATTGTGAAAACACTCGAGTACGATGATACCCAAAGAAATATCGATCAAAAAAAATATTAGAATAACAAGAGAAAACGGGTGTAACAAATTTCAAGTGTTAAAATAATAAACAACAAATGTCAGCCACTCAATCAGACTTTTCGATCAATCAAAATAATTTTCCCTCAGTATATTATCAATAGAAATGAAAATATTTTGAAATCAATATTATTGTGCAATAATTTTATGCTCTACAAAATTGTATAACAAAAATTAAGGAAAAAAAAAAAAAGAGTTTATCTTACAGCATCTGAATAAATTCTGAATATTATTTAAATATAATATTTCAAAAAATGTATATCTCAATTTTAATAATTCGACATAGTTGCTTAACCCTCAACATACATATAATAATACAAAAAAAATTTATCATTTATTTGCAAAACACCGAGTGCAAGCTGCAACGAATCCGTTAGATACACACATTGAAAAATTTATTTTTATTTGTATATTTATTTTTTTCCCTAAAAGTTTAGATTTTTCTCTTAGCTGTCCACTGGCTAATACCAACGATATATAACACAATAAATAGACGATATATCTTGTATGTACACACAAGAGAAAAAAAAAATTCAACAGACGGCTACTGTTTTGTTGTAAAAAGGTGTCAGGAATCTCCCTCTTATTATATCCCTAAATAAAAATGAAAAAATAAAACTAAAAATATACCCCACCTATTTGTAAGAAAAAAAAAAAAAATTGGTAATCGATAAAATATTGACTTTAAAGGAAGAAAATTTTAAGGGAAATATAAATTTAGTAAAATAAATTTTTATATATTTTCAATTTTTCAATATATACCTATGTATTTGTAGAAATTTTGATTTTGATCGACCTCGAAAGTCGTTACCGTCGAGTGCACATATCGATCCTGATAGAACTTCAATGCTCATTGTACAGGGGTGCTGTACTGTATGGTGACATACTGGTGGCATTGCCATATACATGCACCCTAAATACGTATGCACAATTCATGTAGACAACTTATACAAAAGGGTCTCTACCAACACCAAGTACCATGTAGACCATGCAAAGTCGTTTTGGGGTGGAAAAAAATAAATAAAAAAAAATTTAACGTTTCCCTAATTCATGGAAATTCATGAAATTGGCCTGACCAATCGTTGAGCACTTAATCGTTGATTAATGACTATTTTTATTCTTACAATATAACAAATCAAAAAAAAAAAATAATATTGAATCGAAAAAAAAAAACACCCAAAATTTAATGATGATATTTACAAGAAAAAAGTCAAATAAATGAAATAAACTTTGATTTTAATTGATAAAATCTCGTAATCATAGAAAATCTTCAAAGACATTAAAGTCACTAACAAGCCTGACAAAAGAAAAAATAAATAAATAAAAGATTAAAATAAAATAAATAAAAAAATATATACAAAGAAAACAAATAAAATGAAAAAAAAAACTGACAAGAATCTGAAAAAAGCTTCGAATTTCTGCATCTGTTTGGTTGTTTAAATGATGATGAAAAAAGAATAGAAAAAATAATATAAAAAAAAAAATCAGAGATGATAAAGGGGCATATATATAGTGAAAAAAAAAAAGAATAGTCGCGGCTTTTCACTGCAACTTTGGCATTTACAGGCTTTTGTGGTTTACCAGTGAACAAAGAAACACAGTAAGCATTGGATGGACCACACGAAGCCTAGGGCAATGGCTATGATGTACATTCGATATCCAAAACTTACCCCCCATAAAAATACATCCAAAAAAGAAAAAAAAAACACAAAAATTATGGAAAAATTCTCTATTTAACCAAAAGATTGTCTTAATCCTAAATTATAATTTTACTTATTATTTTTTTTTTGTGAATTATTCATGAATATATATGGCAAATTTGGGCAACACATATTCTAGTATATTTATTTATTTTATTTGTAAAAATTATTTGTTAGTTTAGACTTATGATTTTGACTTCAATGAGAGCATTTTGAAGAGACAGATGTCTGTATGAAGGGGGCAGGTGTAGACCATGAACGCGTGCCAACCAACCTCCCGTTGTGTCACCATTCAAGACTATAATTTACTTGAAGAATGCTACCCTACATACATTTGCAGAGGCCAGTATTCATTCATAATGACATTTGAAAAACGATCGTCATTCATTTATCAATATATTGATTACAATTTTTATCATATAAATTATTTTTCACTATGATAATATCATAGAGGAAATAATAAAAATTGTTTTATATAA
The DNA here is from genome assembly GCA_030523065.1 of Aphidius colemani. Taxonomy (NCBI): domain Eukaryota; kingdom Metazoa; phylum Arthropoda; class Insecta; order Hymenoptera; family Braconidae; genus Aphidius; species Aphidius colemani. The sequence goes on from JAPYYR010000769.1 coordinate 39,298, forward strand.
TGATTGATGAAATGTAATTTTTAATTATGATAAAAGCATCATCACAACCATTAAAGTATATATTGCTCTGTTGATTAAAAAAACAAATATCAATTGCGAGTTAATTAAATTCAACAAAATAATCATGAAAAAAAGGAAAAAAAGATGGAAATTTTTTTAATCACATGTAAACGAGTATTTAATCTAGTCGTATATATGAAGAATAAAATACAAAACAAATCGATGATTTTACTTGGTGTGTTAAACGAGAGGGTGATATATATTTAAAGACTAAAAAAAAAAAAAAAAAATTGTTTCATTGGACTTGGTGTGGGGCTAGAATTGAACTTAAGCTGGATTACAAGCGGCTAGATTTTTATCTCGGATTGCACTGTATATTTTCAATGGAGATAATAAAAAATAAAATATTAAGTACACGATAAAAAATACTGTGATAGGGAGTGATGAACTGGACAAATTTATTTCAACAAGATGAAAGAAACTAAACTGAAGGATCAAATTTACAAGTAGAAATTGTATCTCTTATATTTAAATTTAATTTTTTAAAATAACGCGTCTATTGAATGGTTTTTATAACTGTTTTAGTCAAAAATAAATATTAAATTTCATTTTTAATTTTTGCATTCATATATATTTTGTTATAATAAACAACATGAATGAAGAAAAAAAAAAAAAATTATTATAATATACAATTGCAAAACTAAATGGCGTTTACTTGGAAAATATTTGATTTCATAATTGGAAAAATGTATTATTGTAACATGAGATTTTCTTTTCAATTTATGTATTTTTTTTTTTTTGCTTCATTCATCTTGTTGCTCTTTATTTCGTCCTATTATTCTTTACTTCATCGCCTTATTTTTTCTTACAACCTAAGGTGATGAATGAATCAGTCAAATCTTGTTAGCATCATGCTAAATATGTCCATATTTTTTTTAAGAAGCTGTTAGTATTTTTACTTGAAAAATTGACTAAAAAATGAAATGTTCATATCATTTAAATATAATTTACCAATTTTAACACATGAGTCAGTCTGATGATACACCCCCTTGTTAAAAATATCCCACAATTATAATATCGTTTGAAAAAAATTAAATTCAACAAATAATTTTGAAACAATAAATAATTTTTACCTTTGATAGCCGTAAAAATCAAAATAATTTTTATTAATAATTCATGGAATGTTGTTTGAGCACTTTACACGCAGTAGTCAAGTGTCATGCGTATATTCCTTCCGTCACGACATCCGTTTTCTACTATATAAATTTATACAAATATATATATATACCCAAATAAATGCTATATAGTTATATATTATTCGAAAAATGTACCCTCGAGCAAGGCAGCTCATTAAACACCCACGGCACCCCTCAACCGACCCACACCCTGATTTAACTATTGTTTAGCGCTACAGCAAGTATTTTCCCCTTTTTATATATCAACACACACAAATACATAAAGAAAATTTACATGTATATGTAAACTTACATTTACAATAATACTGGTGGTATAAGCCATGTCCTGAGGACGATGATGGGGTAGATGAAATGCTTTAGTTCATATATAGTTTTTAGTATGAAAAGTTGTAGTAGTGGCGAATAGACTCCCGATGAAGGATTGGGGGTAAAAAAAAAAAAAAAAAAAAAAAAAATTATGCCATCTGTCCATGTATATACACTGGATTGAGTTCATGACGTTGTACAAAATTACCAGTGGTTCTTGTTCATTCTTCTGTCAACGTTAAGTCAACTAGATTCTCTTAAATATTCATCAGTTGACACTAAATTTCAACTATATACTCTAAAGAATTTATTTTTATTTATTTTATATATTAATTTTAAATAAATATCAAATAGAAATAAAATTAATTAAATTTAATTCAATGAATTGCTGATAAATTTAAACAAATGAAATTTTTTATTTATTTAAAATTTTATTTTTATTATTCTTAAATTGAGCACCGTTATTATTGCAATATTGTAAATGTATATTTTTTTTTTATTATTATAACTGTAACCACCCCTTCATTCTATCAATTTCCTCCCTCACAGTATACACTCAATTATTATTTCATAACAATTGCACCATCGTAAACCAAACGACATAACTGTTATGCTTTGGTGAAATCAAACACTTACAAAATGAGCTCTGATATTTAATGTTGAATTGACAAAAAAAAAAAAAATATTTTTACTATTATTCTATGCCAATTGACATCTGACAAAATGTATTACTATTATTATCATTCTTATTGTTTTTTTTCTTTTTTTCATAATTTAATAAATTTTATTAAGCAAAAAAGGGGAGAAAAAAAAAAACGTTAAAGACATAAATTCAAAATTCTTGGAATATTGTTGACCAGAAAAATTATTTTCTCACAAAATATCATATTGCATTTATGAGAGAGGGTGTTGACTAGAATTGATAATTTTTCATGGATATTTTCAAGGACCACCATCAAATCCAAGCTGGTGGCAAGTGGTCTTTGTATGTGGGAGTTCTCATATGTAACGGTATACAGAGGAAAATTTTGTGGCGGTATCTTTTGAAAATTTATCACACGGCGGTAAAGATCCAAGTTACTCCATAAGGATTTTCGCACTCTTGAGTTTTTTTTTTTTTCAGTAATAATTCATAAAATAACATATTGAAAAGTTATTCAAATCCTTCAATATGTTAACTTCTTTTTTTATTGGGAAAATTTTTTTATAGGGGATTTTTATTTATAAAATTAAACTATCAATATTTTTTTTTTTCTTTTTTTATTAGATATATACTCGTTAGCCTGAGCGTGTGATTTCAAGGACCAACTTCCTTGGGAAATAAAAATATTTGAAATAAAAAAAAATAATAATTTTAATGCGGAAGTCCTGTCTATATCATTTTAAAAAAAA
>JAPYYR010000770.1:0-37768 GCA_030523065.1 Aphidius colemani
CAACAAAGACACTCATTATAAATACAACTAAAAGCTATATTTAATTTATCACTTTATATACGTGAATCATTTTTAAAACTATTAATTATCATAAAAAAAAAAAAAAAATACTGGTCACTTAAAGATATAGAGAATAAGAAGAAAAACAAAAATTTTTCGCTGGCAAGTTTTAATTTTTTTGCGCAACCTTTTTGCATTATTATTATTTTTTTTTATTAATGGACGTTAATTTTTAGGTGTTTGTCTTTTTGAATATAACTTCCTAAAGTTGCTGACCCCTCAGGGTCTCATTCTAAACACGACTTTATTAAATAACCTCTTTCTAGGTCGCCGGAACATATTTAAAATATTTAGATCAAGCCTCGGGCGGTTTTATCAATGTAACATATGAACTTACTGAAATACACACCAATTAAATCATCAATAATATTAAAGAAAAAAAAAAAATATCCCTCTGAGTATCGCACGAAGTTGTCTATTATATTCTAAATTATATATAGCCATTAAACAATAATGTCGACATTTTTATTTATTTTTTCTTTCACACAATGTCTATGTTTTTTTTATTTTTCATAATTCATATATAATTACTAATTATATACTTATTATTAGTCATTTTTTTTCCCTCACAAACACTGGAAAATATTATGAATAAAATTAAAGAAAAAAAAATTTAACTGCAAGTGAAATTTTTAAAGTTTGAAGAAAAAAAAAAAAATTAGAAAAAAATATATAAAATGGAAAGTTTTTTTATTTTTTATTTGGAACAGAGAAATAATTATTATAATATGCATAATAAAGATGAAAAAAAGATTAAAATTTGAAATAAATTTCACTTGATTAGTCATAAAATAATTTTACAAAATAAAAACTTTAATTTTTAAAAAATTTGATGTAAATTAATATATATATTTTGTAATAAAAATAATATAAAAATTTTTTTTAAAATTAAATATATTTTTGCTTGGATAATTAAATTTTTAAAATGTTGAATTTAATTATATAAATGATACGTGTGAAAACGAGTTAATTAAAAACGATTGGTTCTTAAAATTTGACACTTGATTAAAATTATCTGTCAGATGATATGAAGTAACCAACAGCATCGCTATATATTTCTGATTATTAGCAGTTGAAAAATAAATAATTAATATTCATCATTGAGCTTGTCACACATGTAAATGTCAATCAAATGAATTCAAACAAAGGTGTCATCATAGAGAAAGTAATAAATATAATTTCATATTTTTATCAAGCAACAAAAGAAAGTATAAAAAATAGCTTTTTTAATATTTATAAAATTTTAAATCCTGCAAATGTGTTACTCGAATGACTTGTTTACATCAAGAACCGATCAACAACTCTATTCATTTACTAATGGATTTTTTTTTCTACATATTTTTTCAACCGGAAGCACGCCCATGGTGTATTTTTTTTCAACACTATGATGTATTTTTTGTTAATTGTTTTTCATTAAATCCATTATCAAAACATTGTTCAATACTAATAACAATAATTAACTGTGTTTTAGCCACACACAGAATATTTTCCGTTACTATTAAATTTGTTTAAATTAGAAAAAAACATTCAACAAAAAAAAAACAAAATTAACTCGGAGGTTTTATTTTGAGATCAGTAAAATTGTCTGTTGAATGTACTCTACAATTAAGCATTGTATTTATTTTTCTATTAAATATTTATTCAAACCGAACGAGATCATGCATCATCAAAATATTGAAGATATAAAATGATTACAGATCTACCTGTAACCCTTCGTTTTTAATTAAAAAAAAAAAAAGAACAACAAAAAAAAAAAAGGTATAAATGATTAGGTTGACTGATGCGGAACCTAACAATCAGACCTCATGTTGACGTATAATTTTTTGTGTTTATCGAAATTGGATTAGATGATTTGAAAAAATTTAAAAAACAACAAACTTACAAAGCCAAACATTTCCACGTGGAGCAGTATGAAGTAAATTAAGGTGAAGATTAAAATCTAATCCAGCTAAATCTTGTCGTAAATGTGTTGTGTCCATGATAAGTGCTCTTTCAGGTAAAAGAAATAAATGATCACTACCCTCAACAGGCCCTGGGGTTCTTGGTACTCTACCAACCCCAAGTGGACCTGATCGAGCTGTCAACATTCTTTATTTAAAATTCAATAACAAATTTTTGCTATTTTAATCAACAAACAATGGCACATTATCCATTAAATAATTCTTTCACTTTTTTTATATTTTTCCTATACAACACTAATTAATATTTGAATTTAAAAATAACACAACCACTTTGGTCAACAATAAAGAGTTCAACAAGTAAAAAAAATTGTTCAAGTGATAAAAAAAATTACAGCCAATTGATACAAAGTGTCATCAACAAGTTGACTGGTAAAATTGTATATGACTCATTCGGCCACTCAACTTTTCATATCAAAGTTATAAAATTATATAATTTATAACAAAATAAAACTTTAATAATATACTTTAAATGATAAAATATAATAATAATTAATATAAATTGATTTCTTTTGGACTTTAAATGGATAAAGAAATAAATAATTTATACGTCATTAAGTTTTTGAAAAAAAAAAAATACATTTAAATGTTTAAATTGCTTTAGTTTTGTGTTTTTTTCATTTATTTATTTTCAATGTGTCAGAAATATTTTTATATCTGATAAACACGTTTTTTATTTTATTTTTTTTATCGTCAACAAAATGATAATAATATTGGTAAAAATATATATAGTTTTATAAAAAAATGCAGCCTTTAAAGTTGTCTAAGATTAATTTTGTATTTGGCTTGAAAATAAGCCAATTTTCTATATTTTTTTATAAATATTTTCTATTTTTTTTAATACAAATATATTATATATTATAAAAAAAAAAAAAAATGGAATTTCTTTGTTAAAAATATTACGCAAATTTGAGTATATTTTATCACTGACTTGTAAAATTTTCTAATGGCACATAATTAATATCATCATAGTGTGAGTAAAATTTGATAAAAAAAAATGAAAAATTATTGTCAAAGAGTTGAAATAAATGTATAAATATTTGGCGCGTTATTATTTTATTGGTAAAAAATAGTTTGACAATTGAGATGATTGACAGCCGGTTAAAAAACTCGTGGCATCAAGTTATTTTTTAAAAGAGTTATGTGCAAGTGTATTAGGTCTTCGCGTGACAACGCTCGAATCGAGACTGAATGACCGTGGCGCATTGGGAGCGCCGGCAACTCCCGACTCTTGTCGACGATAAAAAAAAAATTTATAATAAAAAATTATAAGCGAGAAAGAGAAATAAAAAAAAAAGATAAAAATATTTATAAAAAAATTATAAGATGATTAAAAAGAAAATTAAAAATAAATTAATTCCGAAAAAAAATTGTAAATTATAATTGAAAATTGCGAAAATAATATTTTTCTTAATCAAATTGATTGTAATTTAATATTAAAATACTTGACTATATATTTGTTAGTTTTAAGAATAAAAAAATATAAAATAATGATAAGAAAAAAAATTATAAAAAAGAGATAAATATTTGTAAAGATTAAATGAAAAAAAAAAAAAAAATTGACAAGTTATTGTGTTATTTTGTATTTTATCAGTTTGATGGATCATCTGATATTTCATTATTGCATAAGTTTAAATAAATATAAAATAAAAAAACTATTGATCAAAGATCTACATGAATATTGTGTAAGATTATATATTTCTAAACTTTAAAGGTTCTTTTACTTTGTAAACAACAATTCTCAACTCTGTGGACTGCAGTGGTTAAATCGTAAAACTGGAATTATCGATACGATTTATACTGGCTAATGAATAATTAACTATTTTACAAAAAGTTAATATTTAGTTTATAAATATTCCACCTCAAAAAACATTTAATTAAATATTTTAAAAATCAAGTTTAAATAATTTTTAAAATAACTATTATTGCAGTATTGTTTTAATAAAATTTCTATTATTTTATTTTCAATTTAATGTTAAAAGTTTATGAGCAGACACTTTGACTCTTGAAGTATATAAAAAATAAATATATAAAGAAGAAAAAAAAGAGAGACCTTTTCCGTGTGCGTGATCAGGATACTGAAGACAACCGAGTGAGTTCTCATCACCCATGTCTAGATGATCACCGTTTACGAGTAGCCAACTTGCTTGAAAATTTTTAACACGTCTAAATAAAATTTTGAAACAAAAAGTTCAATCATACTAACAACTCTAATAATTGATAATAATTTTATTTGCCAAGTGTCTCTAACATCATCCACACTGATCTCAATTAAATGATCCATGAAAAAAAGAATACGACAAAATCATTTCATTCAAATCTCAATACAACTCTATTAGGTTAATCTTTTTTTTTTTCTTTATAAATAAATTTAATTTATTCTATTTAATCAGCTAATCACTCGAAGAATGTTTGTGCTTTTAAATAATCTATGTAATTTTATAAATGAAAAATTAAATAAATAAATATTCTTGTTTAAATATATTCGACATGATTTAATCTTTATAATTAATTTATAGACTTGAAATAGAATTATCGCATGTGAAATTTTGTGAAAGACAATTTTTTATTATTTATCATAAATAATGGGATAATAAATTGAAAATATTTATGAATTAAGATAAATAAACAAAAGATGAAAATAAAGATATGAAATGATTTCTATGATTTATGAAAAAAATGAGTCATTGGGAAGTCAACCCAGCGAATCGAGTGCGAATGAAAATTCACTCAAGCTCGATACCCGTTATTCTTTGCTCAACAAGAATCATAATTTTTTTATTATTTTTAATTCTTTATTAACATAGCAACCGTTTTGTCTGAATGATGCATCTCTTTTTTTTTTTTTTAAGAAGATTACATGACACTGGTCTTTTGTAATCTTTTTTTTTTTCAAAATCTCAATGTCATATTTAATCAAAAAATTTAAATTTTAAATACCCAAACTTAAACTCAATCTGTCAAAATAATAAAAATTGATTTGAAGAAATTTAAAATACCGAAAAAAACACATTCAAGTTTCTATTTTTTTTTTGTAATTAGAAAAAAAATTGTGGCATTTGTTGTTTATATTTATTATTTTTTTATACACAAAAATTCAGGTTAACTATTAGAGAACTAGAACGAAAACAATTTAATAATTTTATTTTTTAAACAAACTGTTCATGAATTTACGAGCAAAAAAGTAATAAATTTTCAAATAAAATTTTAAAAAAAACTCTCACCAAGTTTTTATATATTTCATCTTTCATATTTTATTACTAAAAATATTTTAATTATTTCAAATTATTATAACACAATATTCAAGTCTTTCTAAAAATTCATCCTCCCCATTTTCTTTGTTCAAAATGTAGTTAAAAATATATTTTGCAATTTATCAACTTCCACGAAAATATTCATATAATTTAACTTGACAATTGTCGGCTATAAAAAAAGTAGAACAGTGCAAGATTGAAGCGTACTTCCGGAAAGAATTAGTTGCAACAAAAATAAATAAATAAATAAACAAACAATAAACCTCAAATCGTAAAATAGAAAAAATAGTAAAATTTAGTATCGATATTATTTTTAGTTCATCTAGATCCTGTTGAATTTGATATGCATGTCAGATTGCACTGAAAAAGAGAAATAATTTCAAACTTGATTTGAAAAAAAAAATTATTATTTTTAATCAACAAATGCATATTAAGGTTCGATAAATTAAACTCATTTTGTTGTAATTATCTTGATGATTGAAAGACACACACGATAAAATTTTTAAAATATAAAAGTAATCATATGCAGATTTTTTTTAAGATGCACTTTTGATGCACTTCCTGTACTGCACCTGCACAAGTGGTAGTAATAGTGATCCGTAACAAAATAATTGACTGGGTAACATGTTGGGTTGGGCAAGTGATTTTCTTACAGTCAACAGACGACAAGTTAATCAGGAGATTGTCAAAAACACACGACAACATGACACATTTATAATAAAGTCATTTCATGTTTTGCATGATAATATTTTTAAACTTAAAAAAATATATGTCAAGAGGTTTAATTTAATGTTTTTCTAGGTGAAATAATATACATATTTAATCAACCCTACAAGTATCGCTGTTGGACTCTATCATTATCATCATCATCATGATCGTTGGAGTAGTCGCAAAATATACAAATACTTATTAAGTAATCTCAGCTAAAAAATTTGAATAAAATATTATTTTCTAAACGACCAAATAACCAATGAATCAGAACATGAATTTATGTTAATTTAACATTTTTTTTTTTTCATAAGAAAATTATTTTAAGTGTCTTTCTGTCATGCAATTGCCAATTATTTCGAAATATTTATTTGCGAAATTGCAATGCCTTTTAAATGATATACTTGTTGATGCAAAAAATTGAAAAATCAATTGAATCACCATGAAAATCACGAGAAATTTACCAAAAAAAATAATGAATATTTAAATGGGTTAAAAAATTGAAAATAAATAGCTTTTACAGATAAACGATAAAAATAATATTAAAGTTTGTTTGATAAATAAATAAAAAATAGTAGGAAAAAATAAAAAAACAATATTGAAAGAAGAAGAATTGTGTACCATTAGAATTATCGTACTTGTTTTTGTCACATTTATCGACCCTCCAAGTTGGCGCCAAGGCGTCACCCTGGCAACTACCCTGTGACTTCAACATTGTCCAAATGGCGACGTTACAAATCCACCAATTTTATATATACAAAAACTGATGGAAATTTCAAAATTGACCTTGCCCATCCCAAACAAAATGATACCAGTAAAAAAAAAAGGGAAAAAAACGACAGTAAAAAAGAAAAAAGGGACAAAAACGACAGTAAAAAAAAAAAAAGCTTATCATTTGTCTAGTCAGATTTGAACAAACAAGAAAAATATTTTACTTGATTAAATAATTCAATATTTAATTATTTATAAACATATTTTTTCAACTTGAATTAACATCCGCTCATCAGTTGATCATAAACTGATTAAACGAAATAAAATAACGAGAAAATTACCCAGAAAATCATAAATTTAAAAGATACATAAAATGATGAATAAAAAAAAATTTGTTTATTCAACATGAAGAAAAAAAATATATATAATTTAAAGAAAAATAAATAGACTACTTCATTGGTGCAGAACTGTCATGTCCAAGCTGGTGGAACATGAAATCTTTTCTGTATATTTATTTACAAGTTCGATCATTGTGACGACCCCTTTTACAGTGAAACTGCACATTTAAACATCCTGATATGTTTTTTTTTTTACTTTTTGTTTATATTTCTAACACAATAAATAACCAATGTTGTAAAAATATTAATAAATATTTATACTCATGAGATATGAAAATGTTAACTTTCTGATAGCCAATCCGCTGTTAATTCATATAAATAATTAGAAAAAAAAATAAAATTTATAATCATAGTTGTATCGTAATAAATATATTGCAATAACGAGAAGAATTCTTCACTTTAATCATAATATAATCGTTCGATAGTTAATTTTTTTCATCATAATGGGCGGCAACGATTATCATGAATGATTAGATTTTATGAAAGGATGAAATTAATGATCCAACAAAAGATTCATGATAGATTGATCATTTTAATATGAAACAAGTTAACAAATTTTAATTATAAAAATATATTTATTTCATAATGTTAAAAGAATATTAAATATCTATCACTCATACAATCAACTTAACAACTTTCTTTCATCAAATCAAATCACTAAAAGTGAGAGAAGAAAATAAATAAAAAAAAAACATTAATATTATTTGTAATAAAAAATAATTAATAAAATTTTTCTTTTTATTTTTGAGTTGAAATTTTAATAATAAAAATATATTTCTGTAATATAAATTTTATATTTTTTATTTTACCAACTTTTATTATGGTAAAAAAAACGTTTTTTTTTAAAATTCACGTAACATAAAATTAAAACGAAAAAAACAATATAAAAATATATAGGTGATAAAAAAAATGATATATAAAGTAGAGTTTATCACGCAAGAAATTTTTATATTCTATTCTTCGCAACTTTAGTGTTTTTTTTTTTTTTTTTTTTTTTTTTTTTTTTTTTTTTTTTTTTTTTTTTTTTTTTTTTTTTTTTTTTTTTTTTTTTTTTTTTTGTTTTTGATAAATAATTAACTAATTGTTGTCGTCATTATTTGTTGATAAATCATTTTGTTAATACGATCAGTAATTAGCACGAGAGGGTGGCTAGTATATATTTCACACAAAAGAAACCAAAAAAAATGAATAAAAGTTGCATAATAAAGTCACGCAAAGTGTGGCATCACTGACCTGGACAATTATTAAATCCCCTTATCATAAAAATTAAATAATACAATCATTAAACAACCAATTTACAATTCAAATTGTCATTGTTAATTTGTTCGATTAATTTTTTTTTTTTGCATAATTTATCTAATAATTTATGTAAGCAAAAATAACAAATTGACCAATTGGTTTTATTAAATTCAAATGATCAAGCCTATCGATGTTAATAAAAATTTACAATTTACAAACAAATTTATGCTCTTTCACCGATGGATTTTAACTTTCAAAAAGACAAAAATATCTTGTTTATAAATGCATTGTTGTCTAATGGATTATACTGTTACTCCAATAGAGAAAAATATATATTTTATTTTCTAGTTTAAATCTAATTTAATTTAATCTTTCTTTTTTTTTTTCTTTGATGATCAATTGGTTGGGTATTCTTGTATAGTTTAACCACAGTGTTATTTTTATCGACAAACGATTATTCAATGCCACGGAAATAATAGCTAATGTAGGTCAATTTTTACTACGCTTGGACGATTCTCCAGAACACGTTGATATTTCAAAGGGTATGTAAAAGTGAGATAAACACTTTGCCACACATATTTGCTAAGATTTAATATACAAAAAAAAAATAAATATAATAATATAGACACATTTTATGTTTAATTTTTGTTGAAAAAAAAAAAATAATGTTTAGAACATGAAAAGAGAAAATATAATAACCTGTGTTTCCGGTTTTATTAATAATTTTTCATTATTATTTTTTTTTTTTACGACTTTTGTCTTTAATCTTTGTGTTGAAATATATTTATATTTCGTTATGGTTCATTTTGTTGGGGTTAAAAAATAAATAACATTATCGCCATAATATTGATATAAGTTGATAAGAATCAGCAAAGTAAACAAAATAATACGGACTTAATAGTCAATGAACAAGAAAGTTTCTTTTTACCAATTTTTATTTAAAAAAATTTGCAACTTTTTTCATTAATTAGAACTTTCTTCGTTAGATATTTGTCGGCTATTATCGCAACGAGCTGATAGTAAAATAAAAAAATTAAAATCTTAGACAGGGAAAATTAATTATTTATTGAATTTTTTTTATCCTTATTTTATAATCTAGATTTGATTTAACTTGTTTCAAGAGAAATAGTAAATATCGATTCAACTTGTCCGACACTTGAACATTTTCTATAGCAAAAATAGAAAAAAAAAAATAAGAATTTTTTCATCAGATAAATCTATACTAAATTAAATTTGAAAAATAAATAAAAAAAAAAGAAAAAAATTATAAATAAATTTTAATTATCTAGAACTAGAGATTTTATTTTTTAATTTGAAAAATAAAAAATTTACTTGTAAAATGATCGACAATAAATGTACAGTGGAAACTGACAAAATGATAATCAACCTAAATCATAAATTAATGTCTAATTTCACTGGGTAAAATAAAAAATAAATAAATAATTTTACAAATAAAATGTCTAAATACATTTAATCTAGGTATATTTAACGACTCGTGGAAAGTTTTCTCGTCATTTTGATGAGCTATGCATGCCACACGTGTGTGGCCATATAATAGCATCTTTTTTATTCTTTAATTTTCATTATAACACGAATCACTCTGTGTTGCATACTTGTCTCGATTTATTCTCGGGAAAGTACTTGCAAAATATCGTAACGAATTTTACAAAATATAGACAAAGAATATAAACATAACAACAACAGTTATATTGAAAAAATAATAAAATAAATAATTGCATAAATTTATTCAAGTATGAAGAAAAAAAAAAAAAGAGAAAAAAACTAACTAATAATAAAAAATTTAATGATCACAGTGTGAATATTAACATAAAAAATTAGCAACGAAATTTAATTTGAATCCTTTACAACGAGAAAATAAATCAAAATAAAAAACTCGATATATTTTTGTAAATTAAAAGTACTAAATAAAAAATTAAATTAATATAATTTAAATGATTAAAAAAAAATCATGAAAAAAATTAAATTTTAAATTATCGAAATAATAAGTATTTAATTTGTTTTAAAAATATAAAAAAAAAAAAAAATAACCAAAGAAATTTTAAAAGATTATTTTAACCAATTAGAATATTTTACATGAAATAATTGCAAAAAAAATACGATGCATTTTGCAAAGTATATACTAAATAAAATGCGGTACCGTAAAAAAGTAAGAAATAAAAAAATATAATTTTAACGGTATAAAATCTATTGAAAAGTATTTTCTCTCTGTGCTAGTGGTACACACTTGTTTAACAATTTTTATTGTTATTTAAAGTATTTTTATTTGCCATTTTATTCTGGGAAAAAGTGAAATACATCTTGAACTAATCGCCACAACCACACACACAAGGTAAAATGTCAATTGGACCGAGTTATGCAATTAATTGCTTAAAATTTGAACGGCCTACTTCAGAAGCTTCATCATTGTATTTCAAGAAACACACAAGTTGAAGCCTTTTTTATTTTAATATATCAGCAAAATACCTGACTGGTTATATACCGTTACAAATATATATAATATTTTTTGGAGTATTTTTATGAGCCCCCGCAGGAAGGGCTACATAAGGCCCTCGATTATATGCTCATCATCATCATCATCATCATCATTATCAGCAAGATTTTCAATCACCATGATTGGCAACTTTTATATTTTATTCACAAGGTGTGTTTCAATTTTTTTTTTAAATAATAAAAAAATGCTGTCCTAATTTGTTTTGTATATTTTTTTCCTTTTTATTATTTATCAAACAATGCGTATATTGTTTACTCGTTTAAATTGATAGCCGAGGAAAAATATTTAGCTGAAGAAAGTGCACGCATGATGCAGTATTGGTCATACCGTGATGACCTTAATTGCATCTAATTTCAAACAGATTCAGATAATTAACGAGACGCCAAACGACCAGACTTCTTCTTCCTACACGAGTCTATCCACGAGTACATTTTTCAACTTGGACAAGTCAATAATTTTTAAGTGATAATCATTAATTTAATATTGAATTACATGGATTTTTTTTATTCTAATTTTGTTCGAGCGACAGTTTGAATGATTTATGACACGTATATATTTAATTTATTTATTTTAAACAAGTTTTTTATTTAATTTGTAAGCTGCTTACCTTGATTATCTGATAGTCGATCTGGCCAGTCTTTGGAAATCATCGTCATAGTGTTTTGATCAGGAATATCACCTGAAACATATTAAAAATAAAATTCATTAATAATTTTCTTTATTTATTTATAATAAATTAGTAGAAATTTCTGCTTTGCCGATTGCAAGTCGGCACTGAAAAGTTATCGACTGAAAAACATAAATGCCTTCAATTCTACTGTCGATATTGTTTGAACAAAAAACAGCTAAATTTAAATAAATTTGTCTGTTAAAATAAATAAAATGAAAAATATAATTATCCAATTTTTAGATTAATTTTTTCTTTTCTTTTTTTTACAAAAAAATTTTGTAATCAACAGAGTTATATTTTACATCGACAATAACAATGTTATAATTACAGTACATCTAAATTTGAAATGAAAAAAAAATATAAAGAGTAAATGCTTTGGCAACCAGAGGCTATGCAACGAAAAAAAAAAAATGCAGTGCAATAAATTATGAAATCAATAGAGGAATTAAATTTAAATAATCGTGATTAACCATGGATTAGATTACCAAGACATTGATTGCCTGTTAGTTGAGTATAAAAAACAACAAAATAGGCTAGTTAAAAGTCTATAAGGATTCAATGAGGTCCATAAAGTTGTAAAGAGAAAAAAAGTTGACACACGAAGCAACACATTATACAAAACCGTTACTTCTATCAGACAAATAACATGATAAACATGTTAAAACACTTGAATTAGATAATTTTTTCTCTTGAAACATTTAGAAACAATAAGCATCAATTTATTCCGACAATTTCAAATGAAATTTCATAATAAATTGAGTATAATTATGAGATTATTAGAAGAATAATTGTTAAAAAATTGCGAGACCATTTGTCAATGGATCTACTTATGTCTGATGATCAGAGAAATTTTTAAAATAAATGAATAAAGTAAATGATTGTTGTTTCTAATTTTTGGACAGTTAAATTTCAATTAATTAATTTAAAATAAACAAATTCAATCTGCAAGCTTAGCAATAAATTGATGTCGAAAATAGTCAATTATTCAATTTAAATTGAGTAAAAGTGTCGAGCTTATTTTATAAAAATTTTTCAAGACTAATTTGAGTCTAGTCAATGGCATGTCAAGAAGCCGGTAAAAATAAATGACCCACACGACGTCTCAACATGAAATCACACTTGAAATTGAATTTTTTTCCAACTTCATTCATAAAGCAATTACAATGTGAATTGAATAAATAAATCTTTAAAAATTTTTTTCACAAAGATTTATTAAAAATTATTTTATTCTCATGTTTTTAATGACCACATGAGATAGAGATCAAAAGGTCAGTATAGAAAATGCAATAAAAAAAAAACCTCATAAAGATAAAAATTAAAGAATGTGAAAATTAAAAGAAGAAAAAAATTATTCCCGAGGGCACAAACAAGTGGAGACACTATTAAATATAATAAAAGATAGAAAACTTGATATCTCCAACAAGTCTTGTCTTGTCACTTGGACATACAACGACTTTATCCAATTAAACTAGATGCACTGGCAAATGTCGGCTTTAATTGACCAGGAAAAACATTAAAAATATTTTTATTTTTGTAAATTTTTTAACAATATAATCATTTAATAATCCTTCTGATTAACACCTCTAACACTCTTCTAAAATTAGCTTTCACATGCTCAAAAAAAAAAAATTTGTCCTAATAATATTTATAAGCCATTAATTTAAGCGTAAAAAATTAAGTTATTAAATTGTTTTTTTTCTGCAATTTATAAGTGAAATAAACTTGAAGTTACACGACATAAATACAAGAAATTATAAATATTTTTTAAATACATTTGTTTGTTGTTTGAGAGGTAACATGACAAGGGAATCAATATATTGATTAAAACTTGACTACATTGTTCTACATTTTTTTTGTTTTTGAGGGTTTGAAAAAAACTGGTATAGAAAATGTTCAAATATATATGAAATATTTGAAAGGTCAACATGAGATAAGAGGCTGAATCTACAAAATTTAAATGTTTTCCTTGAGATTATTTGTGGGAGTGTGTGTAGAAAAAAAAATTAATGTTTAATCGAATAAACCATTTTAAAACAGCCAATTCAATTAAATGAACCGCTTGTGGGATCATCCAACAACTAGGGTTTCGTAACGCGGATCATTCAGTATTATCTTATAGTTTGTTTTTTTTTTTTTTTTCTTTTATAATTATTCCGATAAAGAGTAGTAAAAAAAGAATAAAGTTTATACAGTTGAAACCTCTGACTTGATTACTCGATCATTTAAAAATTATATCAAGAATTCTATTTTTTTTTTACATTAAAATGTTGGAGATACAAGATTTTTGACCCGGCAAAAAAAATCTTACAGTATTGATTAACTTTTTTGACTGGACAAAGAGTGCGCAAGTATTGAGCGTCGCGATGGTAGCGAAATATAGTTTCAACATGTCTGATCGATACTGGAACCACACTATGCTACTTTTACCTCATTTTATTTAATTTTTTTTCATTAAAGTTGGATAAATAATTGTAAAAAAAATAATTACATAATTTTACTGACAAAATCAATGAAAAATTTAGTTTTACATTTGACAGAAATATTTTTTCTTAAATAATTCTTTTGATTTTTTTATGGAGAATGAAGTTAGTTGCACTTGTAAATTTTATATTGACTAAATTTATGTTTTGAATAGTAAATTACATTTAAATTTCTAGACAAACAATCGTCTCAAAAGCATGTAATATTTGTTGAAGCTAATAAAAAATTATTAAAAATGTTTAAATAAAATCCATTAAGGAAAAAAATATGACTCATCTATAGAGGTCAAGTGACATGTTCATGATAATTTTAAAACAAATACTATTTTAAAATCTATTTTTTTAAATTTAATTTTATTTTATTTCTTAATTTTTTTATAAAATAATAAATAATTAAAACAGTCAATAATAAGCCTAGCTTGTAATTGACAAAGCATTGCGTCAGTAAAATTATATAAATTAATTTTGTGAAAATAATTTCCAGCTTTTTTTTTTACCTTTAATTTTGAGATAATATTTTTTCAACTATCAATAAATTAATTTTTTTTTTCGCTTCGTGAAAAATAAATATTGCAAAAACATGTGTATTATTTACTCATCAATAATTTTTTTATTTTAGTTATTTTTTAATTTTACTTTTTTGGACTAATAATTATTTTCTTTGTGAAACGTGTCTGTATTTATCAGATTTATATTTTATTTTGCTTCCAACACTTGTTTAAATAAAAATTACTGATAAACAATAAATTACTCAATAATAATTTATAATATTTTAAAAGAACATTCGAATGCTTTAGCCTCATGTAACGACCTTATTTTTATAAAAACTAAAGCTTCTTTATTCAAAGATAAAAACGAACAACACTAATTTATGAAAACTATTTTGCATTTTATGTTTTAAACATAATTTCAAAAATGTTTGTGCAAAGAATATTCTTATTATTCAATAAGCCAACACAATTTATAACTGAATAAATTATTGTTTTTTATAAATTTCTTATCTTGAGGAAAATATGTACTCAAAATAACTAAGTGGGGTTATTGTAAACAAATTTATTATATTAAATAGCCGGATAATTTTCATTTCAGCTCAAACACACCTTTCCAGTTTTATAATTTTATTCAGCATAAGTAATTCACGATGAATCGTCGTAAGTAATTTTTTTTAAATAATAAAAATCTATTTGAATAATTTCGGATATGTAAATTATTTTCTTTTAGTTTTTAATATTGTTATTTTACAATTAATATTGGCTATAAGTGGAATACTGGCTTCATCATCAGCATCATC
Organism: Aphidius colemani; assembly: GCA_030523065.1. Classification (NCBI taxonomy): domain Eukaryota; kingdom Metazoa; phylum Arthropoda; class Insecta; order Hymenoptera; family Braconidae; genus Aphidius; species Aphidius colemani. The sequence goes on from JAPYYR010000770.1 coordinate 15,282, forward strand.
ATGTGGTACTAAACCAAATCAAGACGACAAACAAGCTGATCTTCGTGCAGTCACAACTGGTGGCAATGAGTTTACACGAAATTTATTCCAGGTTGGATAATCATTAAATTATTATTCGAAATAATTATAACGAAATAGAAAAATTAATCTAACATTTGTCACATGAATTTTTAGTCAATTGCAGCAAGCAGCATAAATGATAATTTGGTTTGTTCACCAGTGAGTGTTCAAATGGTTTTGGCAATGCTTTTTATTGGTGCACGTGGTCAAACCGAAACACAATTGAGTTCAGTATTACATTTACCAAGTGACAAAACAGTCACTAAAAATGGCTATCAATCACTCATTGATACTCTCAATGTAAGTAAATAGAACAAAAATTGTTTAAATAAAATTTAAATTTGAATAAATTGTAAATTTTAAATTTACAGAGTTTTAAAAAAGTTAAACTTATATTGGCAAACAAAATATATTTGAGAAATGGATTTGAAGTGGAAACTTCATTTAAACAAACAATTGAAAATTATTTTAGATCTGAAATTCAGAGTCTTGATTTTACAAATGCTGTTGCTGCAAGTGACACAATTAATGCTTGGGCTGAAGCTAAAACTAATAATCTCATTAAAAAAGCTGTTTCACCAGGTAAGTCCCAAGTCTTAATGACATAATGGAAAAATAAATTAACAATTTAAATTGATATTTTAGATACTGTTGAACAGGCAGTTATGCTTCTTATCAATGCTGTCTATTTCAAGGGAAATTGGAAAGTTAAATTTGATCCTAAAGCAACAGTTTCTCAAAAGTTTTTCACATCAGCAAGTAAAAGTGTTAATGTTTCAATGATGCAAAAAACTAGCCATTTTAATTATGGAGAAATTCCAGAATTAAAAGCTAGATTTGTTGAATTAGAATACAACAGTACAGATGCCAATGATTCAACGAGTATGTTGATTATTCTCCCAAATGAGATTGATGGTCTCGAAGAAACTGAGAAAAATTTAAATAAAAAGAGCATTGAAGAAATTCGAAAACTTGGACGCAATGCTTTAGTTCAATTGAGCCTTCCAAAATTCAAAATTGAAAATTCAATTAATCTCAAATCAATCCTCATAAAGGTAAATCAGTTCAAACAAATATATCAACTCTTCTTTTTTTTTGTTGTTTTTATACAATATAATTAGACTGTTATCGTTATTATTTTTTTGTTTGTTTAGTTGGGATTGGCTAACATATTTAGTGACAGTGCTAATTTGACGGGTATAGCTAAACAACCACCATTGCAAGTAACTGAAGTTTACCAAAAAGGCTATATAATTGTCAATGAAGAAGGCAGTGAAGCTGCTGCAGTCACAGGTAACTATTTTTAATTTTTATCACTTTTATCTGTCGACTTTTTTTCGTGTCAATGTAGTAAAGTCATTATCTTTATTTTCGTGATTCAAAATGTTCTTTCAACAATTATATTTATTTCTTTGTTTGGATATAACAACAAAAAAAAAAAAAGAGTAAATACAAAAAAAATTCCTTTCAAAGACGTCAAAGCTTTTTGTTAAGATAAATTATATTGAAATATTTATAGCCTACATAGATTTGCTGTATTTCATTATGTCAAACAGACAAATATTTACTTTCCAGCGTTTTTTTTATTATTTTTATTTTGTTTTTTGTATACCAGTCGTAGGTGTTCGAGCACTTGCAATGTTACAACCACCAGAACCAGTTGAATTCAACGCCAATAGTCCATTTTTATATGCAATTATCCATCCTCCAACTAACACTGTTCTTTTTCAAGGACATGTTACGTCACCTACGTATTAGAAAAGTGCTCAAAGTATTCATAATGACAGCTAATGTATTAAGCTATTTTGACTAACAAAGTAATATTTTTTTTAGCAATTAAAAATATTTTATTTAACCGACTCAGTGTGAAATTGATTAATATTGATTTTGTTTTTTCTTTTTTTTTTGTTTCAGTTGGAGGAGTTGGGACAACTGCAGTACAATTACCAGTTGGATTCGATGTCAATAGAGCATTTTTGTATGCTATCATTCATCGTGCTACCAACACTGTGCTCTTCCAAGGACATGTCAAATCGCCAAAATATTAAAAACAATAATATATTTCCAAATTATTTTTGTCAATATATTTTTTTATAATTATTAAAATAATAACTTTCTTCACGGCATTATTGGAAATCAATAAATAATGTTAATAATTTTAATTTTAAGCGAATAAATAAACAAAAAAATAACTAAATTATCAATTTAAAATATGAAATTTTTTAAATTACATAAAACGCTGATATTAAATTTATTTTTTTCTGTCTAGAATAATTTTTTTTTATTATTGGAATAATAATTATCTTCTTAGTGGAGCTTTTTTAAAAAAACGCGATGATAAATAAACATCATTCCCGATTGTTATTAATATTGTATAAATATTAAATATTCTTAATGGCTTGCTTATATAAAAAAAGAGAATCAACATCGCCTGTTTATTTAACGACTATTTTTTCTGTGATTAGCAAAGAAGAATAAAAAACTTGTCGTTAATTTCATGACGTCAATAATATTTTATACATATTAATTACAATAAAATATATATTTTATATTTCTCTATATAAAACATCTCCGAGAGAACGAGTAATTTTTTTTTTATTCTTTATTTATGATATCTCAAATAGATTTGAGAGACTGATAAGATGCCCCCTGAACAAAAAATAAAATAATTCATGTAAATATGGAAAAATCATATATTACATAACTCGCCAGAAATAATAAAATAAAAAAATAGAATAAAAAAAAAAACAATAATGATATCAGATTGTGGGCTGATGAATAAACAAGAAGATGATAAAACAACAAGCTGACAACAGACACAGCAGAAACTATTCATTTTAACCAAAAGTTATCTAATGTGAAAAGTCAAATGTCATATGAATAAGATAATCAATAAAGAGTAAATAAAAAAAAATAGAAAAAGTAAATAAAAAATAAAATTTGTTTAATTTTATTTTTATATACAGCATTGTTCGATCGTCAGTTTGTCTATAATGTATCAATACATTTATATTTATTATTGTTATTTTTTCCCCTCGGTCCACCAAAAGTGATAACTCGTCAGCTATTTAAGGCGATAAAATGATCAACAGTATTTCATATTCAACAGAAGCTGCCCACTGAGAGGTCACACAACCAACAACATGAAGTGTACGTAAATATATTTTTTTTGCAACAACAACTAACTTTTTTTATAAATAAAAATGATAATTAATTTTTAATTTACAGTGGCAATATTTTTTGGTGTTATTTTGGGAATTGTCTCGTTTGGACAAACTGCACCACCACCATCACCACTTGATAATCCTCAAGTACATCAAATTGCTGAGGGGTTAAAAAATTTTGGTTTCAAATGGTCAGATGTGAGTATTTTTAATTTATTTGAATAATTCAAAAATTAAATGTCAATTAATTTTAAAATTTTAGGTAATAAATAAAAATTTAGACAACAAAAATTTTATAACATCTGCAACGAGTACTGGATTTGCTCTTACTATGTTGTATCTTGGAGCTGGTGGAAATACAAAATTGGAAATAAAAAAAGCTCTCAATTTACCAGAATCAGATGACGTTACTAAAAGTGTACTAAAACGTATTAATGGAGGATTAGATAAACCAAGAAAAGTTGATATTAAAATTGCAAATAAAATATTTACAAAATCTGGATTTGAAATTAAAAAAGAATTTAAAGATATAACTAAAGACGTATTTCGTGCTGAGGCTGATAATCTTGATTTTCAAAATAGCCCTGATGAAGCCAGTAAAAAAATTAATGATTGGGTTGAATCAAAAACAAATAATCGTATTAAAAATCTCGTTTCTTCAGGTATAAGATAATATTGTTGTTGATATTATCAAAATAAAAATTAATTAATTTTTCATCATTTTTAGATGGTGTAAAGGACAGCTCAATGGTTTTAGTTAATGCAGTTTATTTCAAAGGAAATTGGAAAAAACCATTTGGTGGAAAAAACGAGGCACTTTTCCATTTAAATGACAAAGAGAGTAAAAATGTTACGACAATGCATGGACATGGACAATTCATGTACGGTGATTTGACTGGTGTTGATGCAAAATACGTTATTCTTCCATACGAGGTAATTAAAAAATTAGCATTTAAATGTTATCTTTTTTTTTTTTTAATTTAAAATATATGAATTATTTCAGAGTGATAAAGATAAGGAAAAATTTAACATGTTCATTATCATTCCAAATGAAATAAATGGATTGAAAAATATTGAGACTAACATGGGTAATGTCAAGTGGCAAGAAGCAATTGCTGGTGGAAAAGTACAACGTTTACATCTTGACATGCCAAAGTTTAAATTAGAAAGCACTATTGATATCGAACCACTTCTAAAAGAGGTCTAAAAATTTTTCTTATACTGAACAGTTAATTGTTTTTTTATTTTATTCTTGTGGTAATTATATTCTAATGTGTTTTATGTTTTGCAGATGGGAGTGAATGACATATTTAGTGATAAAGCTGATTTTACTGGTATCAGCGATAGTCAACCATTGAAGGTCACCAAGGCTGTACAAAAAGCATTTATTGAAGTTGATGAAAAGGGAACAGAAGCAGCAGCAGCAACTGGTAAAAAAACAATTTGGAAAAAATTATTTTTTATTCAATTATTATTTATCAAGTAAATAAATATTTATAAAAAATTTTTTTTTAGGAATTCAAATGGTACCAACATCACTCCATGTACACGAAGAACCAGAAATTCATGTTGCAATAAATCGTCCGTTTTTATTTTCCATTATGATGATCAAAGATCATGTCGAGAATTTACTTTTCTACGGACGTTGTGTTGATCCAAAACCCGAATAATTATATAAACTAATTTTCAAAATTTTATAGCGATAAAAAACAATGTAAAATGATGTTTGTCTCGAAAAGAATAATAATAAATTATCATATATGTATTTTATTATAAGGAAAAAAAAAATGAACAAATAAATCAATATCAATAATTTAATATCAATACACAAAGCAATGAAAAAGTAGGTTATATTTTATTCTCAACAAACACCACACATCATCTGGCAAATAAAATAAATTTAACAAATATATAATAGTTATTTAACTTTAAAAGAAAAAAAAAACTAATACTCATATGATTTTGTGAGAGAGGGAACCAACATTCAGAGTGTTATATAGCCGAGGTCAATTCGCCAAGGATTAGTATAGCCTGAGTCTTGCAAACGATACAGACCGATAAGCCCGATACAAAATAACAAAATTCACACTCAATAAAAATAATTATTATCACTTTAAAAATGACACGTCGTGAGTGATTTAAAAAACATTCATTTTATCATCAATATAAATTGACAGATACACGTTGTTATTTTTCATTTGTTTTTAGAATTTCTATTGACAATTGGAGTCATCATAATGATGAGTGTGATTGGTCAATCAAAAGCTGATAATTTTACTGATCTTAGAGCTGTCTCAACTGGAGTCAATGAATTCTCATCAAATTTTTACAAGGTTAAATGATTTTAAAATTAAATATGCAATTTATAAATTTAAAATTATTTTTTATGTATATATTCAGAGTATTGCAACAAGCAATGATGGAAATCTTATTACTTCACCAATAAGTGCTGCAATTGTTTTATCAATGGCATCATTTGGTGCTGGTGGTAATACCGAGAAGCAAATGAGCTCAACATTACATTTGCCAGGTGACAATCAAATAAGCAAAAATGGATACGAATCACTAATCACTACTCTCAATGTGAGTTTAAAAAAAAATCAAGTATCCTTTTTTTTTATCATGAAAACTTGTTTGATAATAATTTTTTTTTACCAATCAATTTAGAGTGTTAAAAAAGTTGATTTAAAATTGGCAAATAAAATTTATACATCAACGGGATTTGATATAGAACCAGAATTTATAAAAACAACATCAATTAATTTTAAATCCGAAATTGAAAGTATTGATTTTAAAAATTCTGATTTAGCAAGTAAAAAAATTAACGAATGGTGTGAAAATAATACAGAACATCGTATCAAGGATATCATTCAACCAGGTGAGTCATTTTGACTATTAATTTTATGTTGACATTCATGATTTGTTTGTGTATTTACAACACGTAATTTAAATAATGAAAAAAACAAATTTTAAAAATAAAACACGTACTGATAAATGATAATAATGTGGAATTTATATGAAATTAATTTATAGACGTTCTTGCTAATGCTGCACTTGTATTGATAAATGCTGTATACTTCAAAGGCAATTGGAAAAAAAAATTTGACTCAAATGAAACAATTAAAAAAGCATTTTTTACTGGTGATAATTCAAGCATTGATGTACCAATGATGTACAAGTCAGATAATTTAAATTATGGTACACTTGATGAGCATGATGCACAATTTGTTGAGATTGAATATGAAAGTGATGATGATAATGATGGAATAAGCATGATAATTATTTTACCAAATACTGTTGATGGTCTTAAAAAATCAGGAGATAAATTATATCAAATTAATTATCAAACACTTCGTGATTCTGGCTACAGAAGACCAGTTGAATTGACTCTACCAAAATTTAAAATTGAAAGTAGCATTGATTTGCAATCAACTCTCATCAAGGTATTAATTTTATTCATTATAATTTAATAATTTTTTTTGAAAATATATAATTGATGCATTTAATTGCAGATGGGAATGAGTGATATGTTTTCTGAAAATGCAAATTTCACTGGAATAACTAAAAAAGCATCATTGAAAATAAGTAAAGTTATACAAAAAGGCTTTATTGAGGTCAATGAAGAAGGAAGTGAAGCAGCTGCAGCTACAGGTATAATATTTAATAAATGATTCATAAATAATATTTAAAAAAATATTCGCTGATTTGTCACGTAAAGATAATTTTCATGATAGCTCATTTATTTCTTTATAACAAAAGTAAATGAATCATCATGTAAATTGCATGAAAAACGTTAAATATTTATTGTTCCTTTTCAGGTATAATTATGATTAAAAGTTTGCCTGCTCCTCCAACACGTCCAATATATGTTACTATTGATAAACCATTTACTTTTGTAATATTGCATAGACCAACAAATACTGTATTATTCCAAGGACAAGTTGATAATCCAACACTCTAACAAACCAAATATAACCATTTGAAAAATAAAAAAATAAACTAACTAAATATTAATTTAACTAACAAAATAAATTATAAAAAATAGAAAAATCTAATAAATGCATGAACTGTAATTTTATAATATGAAAATAAAATGACATGAAAAATGATGAATTATATGATTTATTTTATGTTTTAGCTGCTGTTATTCAAACATTTTCATTACGAATTGATCCACCAATCATTATCAGTATTGATAAGCCATTTATGTATGCCATTGTTCATCAAGCCACCAACACTGTTCTATTCCAGGGACATGTTAAATTACCGGTTAACTAGACCAACAAATATTTATCAATAATATTTTAAACAATCTACTAAACAAACGACAACTCAGGTTTTACTTATTTTCTATTTCCAGTAATGTGAACGTGTGTTTTTAATAAAAAAAAAAGAAAAAATCAATAAAAATATTTCATTAAATATTAATGTCTCAGTTGTTTTTATTTCTGCTATTTTTTATCCTCATATAAATCAAACTGGCATGTTTTTTTTATCATCGAGATTTGATAAAGCTGATAAATAAAATCGATGAGACAATAAATAATTTTATTTTCAATTTTGATATAATGTTCATCATCATCTAGACTCGTATGAGTCACCCACGTTTGCGCAGAATTACGTCATTTTGCCATTTTTATCTTCAAGAACATATACACATTCTCCCACCATGATTTTGTTCGACTGTTTGCTCATTTTTATCGTACAACAGTTATAAAAAAAAATAATTCATCGACATTTTTATTTTAGTTGGGATTTTAGCTAACACTAGTCAACATGTCTGATCCAACGAGTCAAGAGTCTCTACTCAATATCACCAAAAGTATCAATCAATTTTCATCTAAATTTTACCAGGTAATTTTTTATTTTGATTTGAAAAATATATTGACACAATAAGGGTTATACTAATGACAATTAATTTTGTTCTTTAGATACTTGCTGAGAATGAAAAAAAAAAAAATATTATTTGTTCACCAATTAGTGTGTCGTTGGTGCTATCAATGGTGACCTTCGGAGCACGAAATAATACAAAAAATGAATTGAAAAAAATTCTACAACTACCTGCTAATGACACAGTCAATAAAAATGGTTTTCAATTACTTATTGACTCGCTCAATGTGAGTTTAATAAATTAAAATCATTATTTTTATTATTGTAAATATTTAGATTGTATTAAATTTTTTTCCCTTTTCATTTATTTTTAAGAACTACAAAATGGTGCAACTTAATTTGGCAAACAAGATTTTTATAAAGCATGGATTTGAATTGAAAAGTGAATTTAAATTGATAACTGAATCATCATTTAAATCAACAACTGAAAATGTTGATTTTAATGATAACGTGTTGGCAAGTCAGACAATCAACAGTTGGTGTGAGGAAAAAACAAATAACCACATAAAAGATCTAATAAAACCAGGTGAAATTTACTATTGAAATTCAATGACAAACAAATGATTCTAATAAAATAATAATAAATTTATGTGTAGGTGATGTTGATGCAAGTACAGCATTGGTGATGGTAAATGCTGTTTACTTCAAGGGAACCTGGGCAAATCAATTCAATCCGGAATACACAAGAATGCGTGATTTTTATGTTGATGAAAATACAACAAAACAAGTGCCAATGATGTTTAGAAATGGATTATACAATAATGGAATTCTTGAGGAACTTGATGCAAGTTATCTCGAGCTACCGTATAAGGTATAAAAATATAAAAAATTAATTTAATTTAAAGCTAACTTGAAGAAGTCTTGTGAGTTGAGGGAATTGTAATTTGATTAATTTTTTTTTTTCACAGAGCAATGATGAAACAGATGCTTTGAGTATGTTTATAATCCTTCCAAATGAAATAAATGGTCTTAAAAAAATTGATGATAATTTTCACAAGGTGGATTTCTCGAAATTAGATAGATCAAGTTATTCGATGGATTTAATTTTGCCCAAATTTAAATTTGAAAGTTCATTTGATCTTGGAGATGTGATGAAAAAAGTAGTGTTTTAATTTCATTAATTTTTTTTTTTGTTTTTTCTATAATTTAATGATGATAATAATAGAAGATAAATTTTAGATGGGAATGAAAGATGCATTTGAAGATAATGCTGATTTTAGTGGTATTTCTGACAGTCCATTGAAGGTCAGTAAAATTATACAGAAAGCTTTTATTGAAGTCAATGAAGTGGGTACTGAAGCTGCTGCAGTTACAGGTAAATTTTTAAATTGTTATTCTATATGAAAATGAATGGTAATTTAATGATCTTTCTTTTTTTAAATTGTCATTTTAGGGATACAAATAATGCTGATGTGCATGCCACCACGTTTTTCAGTGGACAGGCCTTTTTTAGCAGCAATTGTTGCTAAAAATTCCAACACTTGTTTGTTCACAACGAGAGTTATGGATCCTTCATTGTAATTTTAATTTTTATTGCTACATGCTAAGCTGCTTAGAACTCGACAACAAAAAATGTGACAATAGATAAACTAACAGTCTAATTGAGTCATTTGTGAATCATTTGTTCTACTTCAATATTAATTATCCTAAAAGTGACGTGTGTTATTTTTTAAATTCCTCATATGAGTCGTCGTTTTAAAAAGAAAAATTGTCTTGATAAAATTGTTATTATCTCTCCATGTTTTTTAGTAATTCCTTGTTAAACAGTTAAATTTATCGATAAACAAAAAAAGAAAAAAAATATCTATATATGATAGACAAACAGCATAGAGAAAGTTAATATTATCTTGTGTCCATTGCGACGAAAGATACGTGTAATTTCTCCGTTGTGTCTTGAGCGATAACCCAAGCTAAAATGTGCACATTGCATTCCCACGAATAACATACAAACAACGACAACAGTTAAAACATTGGACAAGAACATAATCAACTTGTAAATCTCTTTGAATTCATATTACACGTATCTTTACATATATATTGGAGTATTTTCAATGCAACAAAATATAAAATTGAATTTAAAAAATAGCATAGATATAATCAAGTCTAAAAAAATAATTGATTAATGGCATTGAAAATGTGTATTTACACTTGACCCTCTTGAAATTTACAAGATCACTCTCACGTTCCTATAAACAGCTTGAGGGAGCTATTTATCCGCAACAAAATTTAATCGCTTTCGACTTGAGGGCCCGTATAACTTGCTGCTTTTCTCACGTGTATATTTCTATTTTTTTTTGTTTTTTTTCGCAATACATATTTGGAAGCAAGCAAACAAACTAGCAAAGGAAAAAAAAAAATAAATTCACCCAAGCAATGATCAATATAGATCTATATAAGTCGATCGTGCCAACTAACAATCAAGCAACTTATCATCAAGTCAAACATATTTTATTCTACAAATTCATATAATTTATTTTTGCTCTCTAAAAAATTATCATTGTGGCTGTTATCTCCAATTGAAACAAGCATTATCTAGGAAATTTATCATCAACTCGTGGTATTAAATAAATAAATTATTAAACTAAAAATAAATTATAAATTTAGCAAATAATTTATGTTCAAGTTGATTAAATTTTGAAAAGAAACAATGAAGCTTTCTCTTGTTGAAAAAAAAAAGGATAAAAAATATTAAATAAGTAGAACCTGAGAGAATAAGTTAACTGATATTGTTGGAGTTCAGAGGTCACGTGATAATCTAATCAGTAATTTTTATGAGAAATTTATTTTTAAAATAAATAACAAAGAGAAAACAATAATAGTGATTGAAATTTAATTATCATTGTTGATAATAGTGTTTATTTTTATTCTATCATATATGATGATTCATTTTGGGTTTTTTTTTTTTTTTATTATTTTTTATTAAAAAATTTACGTGACTTTTTTAGCTACTTTCTAATCTTGCATATCAAGAAAAATATACGACCTTGATCTCTCTCATCAACTTTAGCAAAAATTTAAAAATTTTGCTCCAAAAAAAAAATATGAAATTTTTTAAAAACAACTAAATATTTTTTTAAAAAAATACACTGAAATTTCAAGTGAAAGAATTTCAGCTAAAATTGCATGAAATTATTTTAGCACGTGAATAACTTTGTTCTAAATGAGAAAATAATTTTGGACGCGATCCAATGAGTAATAAAAAAAGAAAGAAAATAAAAAAAATTAAAAAGAAATGAGCTGTCTTGAAAAATCTTCAGCATGACATAGAATTCTTGAGACTTTAATGAAAATTTATATCATTTTTTTTTGAAGTTAAGAATTTTGTTTTGTTAATTATTTATTTATCTTTGTTTTAAATATTTTTTTATATATATATTTAAAACGTGTGGCTTATTATTGGTATAATTTTTTGTTGAAATAAATTTTCGGTGTGAGAATTTCCAAAGAAGAATATGTGTATACCCAGGGGCATTATTTTGAATTAAGTGTTCGTGTGCTTTGCGTTTCATCGAATGGAATGCCGCCAGTTTGCCGAAACTTGGCGCCAAAATAGCCGGTTAACATGGACCAAAAACAACGACCACATAAACCCAAATTAATAAGATAAAAATGATAATGAAATTTTTAATTTAAAAAAAATTATTAACCACTAAAATTCCAATTGATTTTCAAGATTTTAAAATGCTCCATTATTTATTTCGCTATAAATTTTATATTTCTACTTTTTTAAATGAAAACTTAATTTTAAATTTTAAAAAAATAATAGCAATCAAATAAATATCGAGCATGTATTAATCACGATATTTTTAAAAACTTAAAAACTCGATTAAAGAGATCATTTGGCCGTGATAAGTATCAATAACGTCGCTACAACATTCACGATAATAATCGCAACTGGTGACTGGTTTTAATCGACAAGCAGTCACCAGCATTTAAAGCTTGAAAATATAAACAAAAACAAATAAATAAATAAATTTTTATCTACATTCCAACAGCTATCATTGATATAATAAAATATAAATTGATAAGTCAATAATAAAAAATATCTAAGACAATCGCAGCATTGTACTTTTGTTGATGAAAAGAAAGCTTCAACTACTCGAATATTTTGTCTATAAATAATGTCATTTGTTTTTTAACACTAAATGCTTAGTTAAATAATTTAAATTTGCTTTTTTTTTATCAAGTCAGTATATACAATTTGTATCACCGACCAACTTGGTATAGAACACGCATCGTCGCTTCTTGAATACTTTTTTTTCTTTCCACGAGAAGACTTTGCCTTGACCTTGAAGATCACCGACCGTCCTAGCAAAGGTGAACGAGAAAAAAATAATAAAAAAAAAAAAATTTATATAGACAGGTTTACGTTTAGTACGATGTTGCTTGTTGTACATATCTCCAACTCACAACTGACATAGCACCACACACATTGATGTAATACATTTCCGGAAGACTTGCGTAATCTTTTTTTATTTTATTTATTACACGGTGAGTTACTTTAAACCGAGACAACCAATTCAACTTATAGCCAATCCCCAAGTTACTTATTGTAAGAAAAAAAAAGGAAAAAAATTAAATCAATTTATCAGGTTTAATGATTGATAATAATAACGACAAATAAATCAATTAAAAAGAAAAAAAAATATTTAGAAATTTATAAACTAGTTCAACTGGCTTTTAATTGAGATCATCAAAAGTCATTTGCAAAAATTTTGTATATGCTTATATTTCTTCATCATCATTTGTTGATTTATGAAAATTTCAAGTATTTTCATTTTAAATTTTACAAATATGGTCACGGCTTTTGTGGTATTATGCAATTGTTTGTAATAGAATGTGGGCGAGGTCATTTATGAAATGGCTAGACCTTCCAGAGTCACTCGAGACACAAAGACTCATCAACAAAATAATTATTTAATTTATCATGTGATAAATGTAAAAATATTTGTTTTATAAAATTTACTTTTCTACTAATTTATAACAAACACAGAATATTTAAAATGGAGATAATTTTTGTGCAAAAATCATACAAATGTGTTGGCGACTGACATGATTATTGCACAAGTGTAAAGTAACGGATAAAATATTACGATGAATAAGACTCTTAAATGGCATGTGGGTTGTTAGACATGTGTACATGAAAATACTTCATCAAAAAATTTCTTCATATAAATCTAAAGATTTTAATACAAACATCCTGTGTCCACAGGGGTAACTCATTGAATTGAAACAAACAAAAAGTTTAGATTATCTAAAGTTCATATGGAATTGGGTCAATCAATGAGAGAGTTGATGCACATAATTGAGCAAAATTAATATTGTAATATGGTGGTACTTGAAATAATTAAATGAATAAAAATATATTTAAATTGCGTGATTCATTAAATTGCATTTATGCTCTAAAGATTGCACATTGAAATTTCAATTGAGCAGCAGTGTAAAATTGTAAATTTAAATTTAAATAATATCTTCATTATTTTGACAATTTATCAACAATAATTTTAACTACTATATTGTTAATAAAAAACTAATCGAGTTCATCACAAAATTAGGTCGAAAAAAAAAATAATTTTCTTACTCAAAATATTTAAATAAATTATTAATATAATTGTGTTAATTATTTTTTGTAAGAGAATATTCTTCTTTTGTTGTTATTCGTAATGAGCTTGACGAATATTTATTATAATAAAAATATAAAAAAATTTATGTTAACGGATTAAAGAGCCGCTAGAATTCATCTGACCCAACAAACGTGACTGTGTTATTGCATATGAGTATTTTTAATGACCAGCAGAAAAAAAAAAGTAATTAAAAATAAATAAAATTTAATTTTTTTATAAACTAAACAATGTAAGGTCAATGCAAGCGAATCACTAACGGAAATATGTTTTTTTTTTTCGTTTTTATTTGATAATTTAAATAATTCAAGTGTAATTTTGTTATTTTTATTTAAATAATAAATTTATTATGAGCTTACCCAAGAGATGCTCTCGATAAGAATATTCAAATGTCTTAATTAACACAGTAAAATGATGTTGATCACTTACCTAAAACAGAAAGAGAAAAAAAAAATTAATAATTATTATTTTTAAATAAATTAAATTAAATATAATTAAATTTTTTTTTTATATATATTATTTGGACTAATTGTAAAAGAGAGTTATTTTATTAATTATTTGATAGTAAAATTATTTAAAACTGTTGCTGGTTGAGTCGTTGCATAAAATGCATCTCAACGATTCATAAATAGTATTGACCTAGGACCGGGTGAATCCCGGACTTTCACCTCACCAAGTGACCCGAAAATTAAACTAATAATTTAAAAAAATATTCAAACAAACTTGTAGTGACAAAAATATAGAAAAAAAAATAAAGACAATTTAAAAATGGACAGTAATTATGGGTTATTGCTTCATAAGACATTCCCACGGATCTATGATCACTGTCATTTTTAATTCATCTTTCTTCTGCTCATTTTACGTCAAGATGTTGCAACACAACAAAAACAACTATCTCAGGACTCGTGCCAGTATATCCAGAACGACAAAAAAATTATTATATTTATTTTTTATTTAAAATAAATAAAGGCTGTTTGCATGTACAAAGTTGTTTGGATCAACAACAACAACCTTGGTACCTGTTTCATTCAAATTAGAATCTCCAATTATATCTGTATTAACACTATCATCATATCGCAAAATTTCCGGTTTAAAATATCATCATATCAATATGTATAAATTTAAATTCAATGGAAAATTAATTTAAATATTTTATCATATGACAGTTTTTATCTTAATAAACTTGTTGGATATTTTTTCTTTTTCTTTATATATTTAAATTATTTTAAAAAATAACAGCCAACTTTTCTAGAACTTTAGTCATAATGTAACCGGAAATACAAGCCCCTTTTTTTGAATTTTTTATTTATATTATTTTACATTGAAATAAATATAATTGTACCTAATTTTTTATCCTGTTCATAATCCGGAAACATAATCACCACCATTTTTTATCGAAAGGAAATAAAAACTATTTTTAAAAAAAAAAACACAAAGAAATCAGCTAAAAACCACTTGTAAAAATATATTTAGCTTTTTTCTGTTTTATAATAAACATTTAATTGTTTATCAAGTTTATTGATAAACTTGTTTTTTTTTTTTTTTTTTCGTTTAACAATGAATTTTTAACACAGTTACGAGGTAAAGTTCGCGACAGTTTGAAACGAAGTGAACGGATATAAATGAGTGAATCAACCAAAATGCATCTCGAAGTAACTACCACCACTACTTATTTCCACCACCATCACCACTAATGCAATTGACCCTTTATTTCCGCAAATAATTTACATGCAACTACTTGTAAAAATTAAAAAATCAATTTCCATTTCAAGTAAAATATTTTTTTAATACTATTTTTTATTTTACAATAAAATAACCAATAAAATTATTCAAAGAAAGTAAAATTTTTTATTAATAAAATTTCTATGAACATCAAAATATCGTATAATATAATTTACGATTATTAAAAATTATAATTTTATCATGATTTTATATACTACATTTATCATCATTTAAAATTTTTATAAACTATATTTACAATTTATTTTCAAGTATGTATTTTATTTAATTTAAAAATTTATTTTATATTTTTTAAAACATTAAAAATTTTTATTAATTTAATATAATTATACTGATAAATAATCAACAAATGATTTATATATTTTTAGTTTTTCTTTAAAAATAATATAAAATAGAAAAAAAAATAAAAATAAAACTTTCTTTTATAATATCTGGCCAAGTTTTTGTGTGTGTTATTTTGTTTGAAAGAAGAAAAATTGGTTTTAAAAATTTTTTGAAACCTAAAAAGGACTGTTAACTGTCAGAGTTTCATTACTAGATGTCAGCTGATTTGTAGAAAGTCCTAGTTTGACACAATCAAGTAGACACTTTGTCGTGTGACGCATGTGCTAATTTTCAATTGCATCGTGTGAGCTCATAAAATTATTCGATCATGAATGATCTCATTCTCGGAAAGACCACAAGGAAAATTTATATGTTAATAAAAAAATGAATAAGCTAATGTTGATGATAAGTTTGTTTTACTTTAACTAACTGTATTTTTGACTGAATTTTTATCAACTAACGACTGTTCTATGAAAGAATAATTCTATAAATAGAAATTACTAATCAGCTTAATTATCAACCACGCCTTATTTGTAGAATTAAAAAATAAATTTATCTTAATATTGTTTTTATTGTTTAGATATAAAATTGACTAAAATAAATAAATTCAAATAAATATTTTGGGTTTATAGAGAGACGTACTGTCTAGAGAGTTTCTACCACATTATTGATCAGTTTTACAGGCTAAAGCTTGACTCTAGTATATTTAAAAATATTCACCACAGAAAAGCTTGTAAAAGCCTTTAGAGATAACAATGTTCATAGACAAATAAACAGTTTGAAACAGTAAAAAAAAATTTAACTTTTCAGAACAAACCATGGGGCTTTGCGTGCACTTTGAAGATAATCGAATTCTTTTTTTTTTTTTTACATCAATTTAAAGATAAATAAACTTTTGTACCAACGTGATATACAAAGATAAAAAAAACAATTAAAAATTACCCCAATGTTTTTTTTTTTTTTTTGTTCACAAATAAGAGCTAAGTCAGGTGTAACTTGAAAAAATATTTATCAAAAAACTGCTACTATTGTTTTGAAATTTTTGATTCGAATGAAAATTTATTTTTCGTCATGTTCACACAATTTGATACCCGGAAATAACCGACCAAATCTTTTGTTCATTAAATACAATAAAAAAAAATCTACCTGTATGACTTCTTTACCACTAAAAATATACAATTCTCCTGATGACAAAAAAAAAAAAAAATATGATAAATCGTTAGAACCCCATTGAATCTACAACTAACTAACGTCGTCATTTTCATTATTATTTTTTTCCTTCTCATCAATAAAAAAACAGTCAATGCTGTTGAATCATTTGTCAATATCAACAACTAAAAATAACCATAATCATCATTAGCCTTCAACAATAAACCACATAAATAAATAAAAAATAATAATAAAAAAATAAAATCAATTATTAAAATAAAACAAATACATTTACTTGAAAAAAAAAATAAAATAAAATAACCCCTCATTAAAATTATTAAAAGTTCATTTGTTGTTTTTTTTGTTTTCAGTAAATCGAATATCATCACCTTTATTTTTAACATTTATTTAAAAAATAATAATGAACATGATAATTTCACGATTGAATATCTTCGACACGCAATGTGTGATTATTTCATATAACGGAGGATAACCATGGTCGAACAGCAATATTTTGTATGAAAATAAAAAAAAAAGTAACTTGTAATTCCACCACACCTATTCAAGTATTCAATTTCAAATTCTAATCACTCGTGATTTATTAATTTTCCATTGGTTTATTTTCCAGCCATTAGAATTAATTTGTTTGGTTTTTTAGACCTAATTTTTCTCTATTTTTTATTCCTACAAATGCGTTTGAATAACTTGTTCAAATAAAGCTATTGAATACTGGTTTTTATGTGGATCTATTTGAGGGGGCACGATGCAAATTGCAACGAGGGGGTTTAAGTGCACACATGCACAACGAGAACCAGGTGGAGGTAAAAAAAAAAAAAATATACAAATAAAAACAGGCAATGCAGGTGCTACTCTCAACTATCGACAAGAAAATATATTTTAAAAAAAGAATAAAATTAGCATCAAGCTGAGAATAAATAAAAAAAAATTCCATTTGCCATTTTTATGATTTAAAAATAACAAAAAAATTTTTATTTAAATATAACTCATCTAAATAAAAAAATAATAATGATGAAAATTAAATTTACATTCGAGTATTTTTATCAACCCTTGAATGGTTTTTTTTTATTATTTTTGACTAATTATTCTAAATGGATATTGAAAAAATGATAATGAACCACGCAAAGTGAGGGTGTGACTTTGCTGAATAATGTTGTGATAAAAATAATATTATTTGCTGTAAATTTCGTATAAATTTTTTGAGTAAATATTGAAGGTTATTTTTTGGAACACGATAATAAATAAATGCCTTAATAATGTTTATTACAAAAAAAAAAAAAATATTGGCAATGTTTTTTTTTTTTAAACAAATAAATGAGATTTAAAAAAAATAAAAAATCTAAACACTTAAATGACTATTTCGCGCACAAGCGATGACTCGACTTAGCAGCCATGATCTAATGTTAGTATCATTCCAAAGTAGTGTTGGTATTTCTCAACTCAAATTTAGATACAATTTGCAAGCTCATCATCTTGGTGGATTAAAAAATTTATTATCTAAATCTCTTGTGATTAAAATAATAAAACATAAAGTTTAATTGACAAACCGACAATTATTATTATATTTTAAATGCACAAACATTCCATTGATGTCATAAAGATAATTTTATTTTTTAATATTCAGAATATTTATTTGTAAATTGATAACAAACATATATTAATTATTAAATTATTATATTTGCAAATCGACAAGAGTGCCGACTACCGGCGACATATCAAAATACCCTAGCAAAAAAATTAATAAAAAAATTATTTAAAATTAAAATCAATCGAACGTTATGCACTCAATACCGTATAATAATATATAATTTAAATAATTTATAATAATCTCAATTTAAACACACAACTTTTGTTGTTAAAAAAAATATATTTTTTTTTATTTTTGGAGTTTTGTGTTTCACTCGGGGGCGGATAAAAATACGTGGGATCCCAGGATTGTCGTTGAAAAGAGTAACACATGTCTGGCGTCGTAAAATACCAACCCAAAGACACACAAAAAAAAAAAAAAATTATAAAAACAACCAATTTGCAATATAATGTTTATCCAAATTTGTAAAAAAAAAATACTAAAAAAAATTATTCACTTTTTATTTTGCTCATCTATGAGTCAACACGATTTATATTTTATTTTTTTTTATTTTTCAATGATCTTGACGTAATATAATAAATAGTGAATATAATAAAAAATTGAGGACATTGAAATGTCCTCCTTCTCACTATCAACGAGAGGGTTAAACCTCAATCACACGCAATCATTTTAAATATGTGTGTGTTCACCTGGTTTATAATAAATATATCTATCTCACTTCACTTAAAAACTGTCAAAAAAAATAAAAAATAAAAAAGCCGCGCATTCACAAAAAATTATATTTTTTTCCAATAATAAATCGAATTTTACTCCGAGCAAATAGTCACTAGCTCTATATTAATTACCCGCACAGTATTGACAATAATTAACGTTAAATGATTATCATTAAAAATGATAAAATAAATAAAATTTTATACATTTTTTTATTTGCTAATCGGCGACGTTTCATGCTCGTTGACCCGGAGCTCCAAAATCAACTGCAGATGGCAATATTATTTAATCAACAATAAAATATATTTGATGATTGTCATAACACAAATTGAATTTTAATAATTATCGTATTGCTGGGGATTGTTACATTGTTGTTAAACAATGTATTATTATTTAATTACCTCGATAATCGACGTGCCCAATAAATTCCTCCTTGTTGTCGGCCATCTTAGCACCAGTCACTTCACTCGCACTCAAATACACTCAAATACACACAAACACTCTATGCACGATGGATAAAAACTAAAAACAAATGAATATTCGCTATGTAATATTTTTTCTGGGGGCGCCACCTTATGTGATGACATTCAGAAAATAACAGAAATTATTGGGTAATCGGATAGTTTGTGTCGTCCAATCATAAGGCTTGTATAAAAAAAATTCTCTCTCGGAAAGCGACAGTAACGTTATCTAGCTGTGACTATAGTTTTTAAAACTAAAATGGCGGAAATAGCGGTATTGTTAATTTAATTTAAAAAATATAAATAATTTACTGAAAAAAACGAATAAAACACTGTAATTTTTTTTTAAATGTATTAAATATTTATAGTTAAATATCTTATAGTTCTTTAAGTGACACACTATTAAACGATATAGAAAAAAAACAATTATATTGCACTGCATAAGCAGCAAAATTGTGACGCACACTGTTATTGTTATATAAGCAAATAGTAAATCCATTATGATAATGATGATGAAATGGAAATAAATTTAAATCAATATTTCCATTTGCTACTTGACTAACATATGTCGAATGTAAATTACAAAATAATGGGAAATAAAAAAGAATTAAAAGTAATATTATAATAAATGATGTCATAGTGACAATAATTATGAAAAAATAAATAAATTAGAGTCAAAAAAATATAGCAAGATGATCTAAAAAATATAAAAGAGGACTATTGAGCTTCAAGCTAAATTTTAAATGTAATTACATTAATAAAATCTTACCTTTTAAGTGGATGTTCATCTGCCCATGTTGTTCCATTCATCAAATTGCTCAGGATACTGTATGAAGACTAGCTATGCTCCAAGTTGTTCATGTGATGATTCAATCTGGTCAGCAACAGGTTCAATGTTCACTCACAAAACACAAGCACTTTACACACAAAACAATCATCACCACTTTTGACTTATTATTTTAAAAACACTTGTCACCATCACTAATGGTACACCACTTGTTACAGAAGAAACCCGAAATATTATTGACTTGAATAGCTTATAAATTAGTCTTTGTCTTCCTTTTATTTAATATTGTTTGAATAAATAGCTTATTATTGTTGAAAGTAGTATATCACAGTATATCAACTGTAAAATATAGGTCTCTCGAGTCAGCTGTTGTCGACATGTGGCTTTGTGAGCGATTGTGAGAATATTTTTTACATTCTTTGGAGCAGAGGCAACAGGTTCTTGAAGCACCAACATGTGTTGATTGATCAGCATCAACAACAACAACAACAACACCAACAACTGAGTTACCAAATTATTTTTGTTGAAAACAGATTTAGCTAAAAATCAAGTGGTACAAAGCATCTGCTAATAGCTACAATAGTGTGGCACATTAGCATAGAACACAAGTATCAATCATTCCAGCACCATATGATGTTACTGTTTTTAGTAATTAACCAACATCAAGTTTGTTGATAAAATTTTATCAGATAGATCATAACTTGTTGAGACAATAGCTTTTTGTTACTGAGGATTAATCATAATTCAAGCATAGATGCATATCATTGGGATGGTCTTGATGCATTTTGTTGGTGGCATAAATGTACCAGCATATCATTCATATCATAAATAGAGTCTCGTTGCCTTGATTATTTTAAATAGTAGAGTAGTCAACAACTGTAACAATAAATCATTAAATTATTATTAGCTAAGAGTATATGTATTTCAATTTTTCAACCAAATAAATTAACTTACTTTATTGCAATATGATTTTGTCTTTAATGGCAAAGCAAGTTAGTCATTTTTTTTACTTCCAGTTACAGCAATCAACTTGGATAAATGACATTGGCATATGGAATATTTTAGCCACACTGAACGTCACCTGTAAACATTAAAATTGTTAAATAAACATGTTATAAATTTTTTTCAAACTTAAATAATTATTGACATTGATAAAAATTTAATGATATTGATATTATTGAATTTATGGTAAAATAAATAAATAAATAAATGATAATTAAACACAGAAGTATTCTTTGTCTTTGGAAACAATAAAATATTTTTTTTTTGGCCTAATTATTAAAAAAAAAATACGTAACTATGTTTTTTTATGCAATAAATAATTTATAACAATAAAAAAACATAATACTTACATGTCATTTTTCCATTATTTAACAAATAAATAGCTGTCTTGGCCAGCTCCAAGAGCATTGACATGTCGATTAATTTTAAACAAAATTCACAAAAGTTGGCACTAATTTATATCACAATCTGTTTACAACAAGTTAATTGTTCAATTTATCAACAATTTTTAATTATTTAACAATTATTATTGCAAATAAAAGAGTAAAAAGTCACGACACTGAACAACACAAGTTTTTTCGCTAACAAAGACGCGGCCATTTTGAATTGTTAACGCCATCTAGCTGACAGAGTTTGAGATAAAAAAAAAAAATATAACAAAAAAAAACACAACACAAAAAATTCACAAAAAAAAAAACAAAACACATTAACGGCAATAGCTCACTGTTTGGTCACTTCACTTTACTTTACTACACTACACTGCACTGGTCATTGACATGTCAATTTATTTTTTGTTAAATTTTATAAAAAAATATGTTTTTTTAATTTAAAAAAAAAAAAAACTAAATTAAAAAATAAAAATAAGATAAAAAAAAACAAAAATGTTAAAAATAAACTAAGTTGATTTTTTTCTTTTTTTTGACTAAGTTTTTAAAAAGAGTTAAAAAAAAAAAAAAAAAAAAAAAAAAAAAA
>JAPYYR010000771.1:0-35258 GCA_030523065.1 Aphidius colemani
TTCGCTTAAAAATGTAGTCGGATTTTATCGTATTTAATCGCTTTTTATATGGATAAAATTGAAAATGATGTCTAATTGTTTGTTTAATGTTTTAAAATATATAATTAATAAAAATTAACATATATATATTATCAATTTGACTTTATTTATTTATTTAATTGTGTTTTAATTATTTTTTCTATCAATTTTATTTATCATATTATTATTGTGATGCATTTACAAAAAAACTTTGTTAAATTTACAAATAAAATAAATTGATTTATTTATTTGTTTATATTAGAAATTATTTTATTAAAGATTAGTGTGTTTATAAACATTAAGCACATGTGATTGATAAAAAATAAATAAAAGATTGGAGCAAGGAAAATGAAACTTGACAGTACAGTATAATTTTCTTTTTAATTTTCAATAATAACAGCAGTAATAATCAAACATACACGAGGCATCTTCAAAAAATGTAGCAATAAAAGATAAGAGAATTTAGAGATACAGAAAAAGAGAGAAAAAGAGAGATGAAATGATAAGAAAACGACCAATGACAACACAATTTGATAGATGAAAATCTCTACTGAAAAAATATAAATAAAAGTTAAATTGTCATTTAGCGCTGTTTAGCGCCATGACATGTTGATATAAACATCTGTTTGTTTTTAGGGTAATCAACTTGTTACTCCAACATAATTTTTGATTACGTGTGTGATCTGTGCCACCGAGACACAACACACAGCTGACAACACACGTTGATTAAATATTATAAAATAATATTTAGTAAAAATTAAGCTGTAAACCATTATAAAAAATTGTGAAAACGTAAGTTAATAATCACTGAGGGAAAAACAATACTTGAATTTTAAATTTACAATTAATTAAAAAGAGTCAAACAAAACAAAATAAATAAACTAACAAACTAGGATTAACATATTTTTATATTATCTTATCATACTGCTAATCTTGTTTATGTATGTGTTACTTAATTTTGTAATTTTGTTTTTTTTTTATATTGATAAAAAATAAATTAAGGTCTACTCTGAGTCTGGTAAAAACTGGTCTGATAAATTTTATAAAAAGCATATATAATCAACAACATGGAGCTACAGTGTGCTATGCAAAATTATCATTGGGGAAAAAAAGGTTTATTAAGTAGTGTTGCAAGATTAATTAAAGCATCAAATCCAAATGTTATTATTGATGACAACAAACCATATGCTGAACTATGGATGGGAACACATCCAAGTGGTCCATCATCAATAAGAAAAACAAATGAATCATTAGTTGAATTCATCAACAATAATAATGATGTACTTGGTGATGAAGTTAAAAAAACATTTGGTGATTCACTGCCATTTTTATTTAAAATATTATCAATAGCAACATCATTGTCTATTCAAGCTCATCCAGACAAGGTTATTATTAGTTTAATATTATTATTTACTTGTTGATTGTCATAAATTAATTATTTATTTTTGTTTTATCAACAGAAAAGAGCTGAAATATTAAATAAACTTCAGCCAAATGTTTACAAGGATCCAAATCATAAACCAGAAATTGCAATTGCTTTGACAAAATTTGAGGCACTTTGTGGTTTTCGTCCTGTATCAGAAATACAATATTTTTTAAAATCAGTACCAGAATTATGTATGGTTATTGGTGATGATATTGCCAATGAGTTTATTGGTTCTGATGAGGCTAATTGTAGAATTAATTTACGTAAATGTCTTGAGGGTCTTTTGACACATCATGCTGACTCAACAGCTGATAGATTGAAAAATTATTTGGAGAGATTATCACAAATGGGTTGATACATTTTTTAATAATTATTATCAATGATTTATCAAATAATTTAAATATTATAATTATAAAAATTATTATTGTAGATGAGTGTAGTAGAGAAGAAATGAATGCTCATTTATTTGAACGACTTCATGCAGATTTTCCAGGTGATGTTGGTTGTTTTGGAATATATTTTTTTAATTATGTTACTTTGCAACGTGGTGAAGCTATTTATCTAAGTCCAGATGAACCACATGCTTATCTCAGTGGTGGTAAAGTTTTAAATTTTATTTGATCTTTTTATTATTGAAGCATTATCATGGAACGTTTGTTTTTATTTTGGTTGTCAGATTGTGTTGAGTGTATGGCTTGTTCAGACAATGTTGTTCGTGCTGGTTTAACTCCAAAATTAAAAGACGTACCTACACTTGTCGAAATGTTGACATACAAATGTGAGCCTGGTACTGAAAAATATTTTAAAAGTACAAAAATTGATGAATTTACTGAAATATTTAGACCACCAATTAAAGATTTTGCTGTTGCTAAAATTGAGGTATAAACAAATAAATTTAAACTTTAATTAAAATAAATATTAATTTATTGATTTACATATTGCAGATTTCATCTTCCACAACATCATACACATTATCACCTCAAAATTCAGCTGGTATATTGATTATTATTGAGGGAAAAATTCAAGTTAATTCAAATATTTATAATGAAGGTTCTGTTTTGTTTATCAAATCAAAAGAACAATTGAATTTGAAAATACTAAGTGAAAATAAAAAGACCCTTATGTTTGAAGCATTTGCTAATGTTTGAAAACAACAACTATATATTTAACATTTTTCAAATTATTCAGTCAAATAAATTGATGGTTCTTTAACAAAAAAAAAAAAAAAATTTAATTATGAAAAATAACTCACTTATTGGGCATAACATAGAATGAAAAAATAAATTGTATTTAGCTAGAGTCATCAGAGTCATCTGACTTTGTTTGTTCACTTGGTTTTTCCTTATCGTAACAACGATACTCTGGTTTTAATTCCCACATATTTCTGTGTGGATTTTTCAAATTATATTGACAAACTTCCTGAAGTATTTGCTTCAAATAAACCTACATAAAAAAAATAAATATATTATATATTTTTAAACGTCAATAAATATTTCATAATTATTATAAATTTCTTGTTGTAATTCTTAATTTTTTCATGATAACTTACAACTGGTTGACGTGTAATTTTAACCAAATCTTTGATATTATAATACTGATGTTTTTCAAATGCAGCAAATAACATATCCATCACTAAATTCTTATCGTCTCTCATCTTTTTACCTTCAGCCTTCTTCTTTTCTGCGTATTCAATCTAAAAAAAACATATGATTAATTAATACAAATAAATTAAACAACAGATTAAATAAATTACATTGTGTTTGTGATCGGAAACTGGCTTGAAATTTTGAACAGCTCTGTCAAGTGTTTGTATACTTCTAACAGGAACAGCAGCTCTCCTGATACTTTCTTTTTTCAATTTCATGTAACACTTGTCAGCTAAAAATAATAATATATAAATTGTTATTATTTTGTTTATAAATATATTTTGTTATTTAATTTTTTATAAATAATAATATTTACCATCTGGACGACACTCTAATTTTTGTACAATTCTTCCTTCCATGAAAAGTTTTTCATGCTCTGGTACAGCTGCATCTGGATTACCTGGATGAATTAATTTATCAATAAAACATAAATTTTTATAAATCAAGGATTATTTTATATCTGAGTTGATGAAAATTTTTACCAGGAATATGTGAAAATACACCAAGCATTTGTCGAGTTACTGTGGTAACATCAAGTCTGTGTTGTTGAGGTATATCTTCTTCACCTTCTTCTTTCAATGACATTACTGAATCATCAAGTTTCAATGAAACTTCAGCTTTGGAATTAGCAGCTCTTTATTGAAATAAAATAACATTAAGAATTAAATAACACTACAATAATATAGTTATAATTATTTATAAATATTGATAAATACTTACTTAGTTATTCTGAGCTTAGCCACCGAAACATTACCAGGTGCTTTTTCCCATTTATTTGATATATACTTTGGAACTTTAACAAGCCAGACACCACGTGCTGCATTACTTAAATCTAGATTTCTTTCATTGTCAGATATTGGAGTAGACATTGTTGATTATAGTTTATAAAATTAACAACTTTGAAAAACAATAAAGTCAATTTATTTATCACAAATCATCAATTGATCAGGTTATGTTTATTTTGTCTGTATATCTGTTGGCATTGAACTGTAAAGATCAACTGGGCAACTGCAGCTGCAAAATGCAATTTATACAGTTTGGTCAATGTAAACAATAAATGTTATTTTATATTTTCAACAATACTCTATGTAAACTCTAACGTCAAAAAAAAAAAAACTATCACCAAATAACTTTTTAGATAAAATCAACAAAACAAATTATTATTAACAAAGCTTAATAAAAAATACTTTTGTTTATTTATTTATAGAATGACAAATTTAGCAAAAAACTAAAAATAAATAATCATCATGCCACAAGATAGAGTAAGTATATACAGAATAATATTTTTAAGTATACAATTAAATAATAAACAATTTTATTAGCCAATAGCTGTATCAAGAAGACACCCAAATCAAAGAAATGATGAATCAATTGAGAGTAATTCTAATAATTCAAATCGTTTATTACAAAATAATCGTCTTCCACCTTCAATTGTTGAACAATTTCGTGAATCATGGCTAACAGCAATTATTGGTTTAATATTATTTGCAACTGGAATGTGTTTATTATTTTGGAATGAGGTAATTAATCAAATTAAAATTATATTAATAGTCAATAATTAATAATACAATTTTTTTCATCTGTAGGGCAAAGCAGCTTCTATAGCTCAATCACTTGATGAAGCATTGGAAAATATTGCACTTATAAATGACATTCAAAATATTCCAGAAGATTATAATGGTCGTTTGGTACATTTATCTGGTCCATTGTCAATAAGTGAACCACTCACTGAGCCTGATTATGGTATTGTTGTTGACAGTATTAAATTAAAACGACGAGTACAAATGTATCAGTGGATTGAATACGAAGACAGTAGACTGTAACTATTAAATAATCCAAACAATTATAATACCTTTTAATTATGCTTATTAATAACTGTTTCTTTATTATTTTGTTTTGCAGTAATGAAGCTGAAAATTCTGATGATAGTAAAAATTATTATTATACAACCGAATGGAAAGATAAGCTAGTTGATTCTGATTCATTTTATATACGTAATGGTCATGAAAACCCAACAGAAATACCAATAAAATCACAAATACAAATTGCTGAAGAAGTTAAAATTGGTAATGTTATATTAGGTGATGAAATGAAAAAAAAATTTACTGATTTTTTGGAAATAACAAGTGATCAAAGACCAGATCGTGTTGATATTAAAATGCATTCTGGTCTTTACTATCATAGTGCTGATCTTTGGAATCCTCATGTTGGTGACATTAGGATATTATTTTTATATGCTGGTAAAGCTAATGATATTTATTCAATTGTTGGTAAATTGAGTGATGGAGTTATTGTTCCTTATGTTACAACAAGAGATGAAGTTATATTATTACAAAGAAAACATACTGTTGATGTGCATCAAATGTTTCATTTAGAACATGTTCATAATTATTGGAGGACTTGGACAATAAGGTAAATCATCATTTATAATTATATATGGACATCAATGCTGATTATTAATTTAATTTAATTTTTTTTTTGTTCAAGGGCTCTTGGCTGGTTAGTATTATTTTTAGCAGCAACATGCCTGGCAAATATACTTAAAACCATCATAACAAATTCATCATTTTTATATGGAATTATTGAAATTGATTCAATAACAATGTCAGTGTCAATGTCAATAAGTCTTCTGGTTGTTGGTTTTGCCTGGGTTTGGTATCGTCCAATTGTTGCATTGTGTTTAGCACTAGCTTCAATTGTACCATTTATTTATTCAACATTTTTTTCAAATGATGATGAACGTCAACAGGGTCGTGCAGCATATCGAAGAATTTAATTTATAAATTAAAAATTATTAATAAACGCACCAAAGTACTCATTAATTTATTATCAAATTTTAATTGTCATAATTAAAAGTAAACCAATTTGTAAAATAACAATATAAAAGTTTATTTATTTTTAAGTGTGTTTTTTAAAATTCCCTCTTCTTTTTTTTTTTGATAACTTTAGTAACGCCATTTTAGAATAAAGAACGTCATCTATCTGCTTATAATGCTGGTTGACCACCAACACTAAGACCAACTAAGCAGTAAGCACTAATAGCAATCGATTTGTATTGTTTTTTTTTTCTTCTTCTATTATAGAGAAAAAAAATATTAATAATCTGATAATCTGGAATATCTGTATGCTGTATGGGTAATTACAAAATCTCAATGGCACATATAACACAGAAATTAAAATACAAATTAATCAACAAAACCATCATTAACTCAAAAATTAAATAACAATTTTATATAAAATAAATTCAAGATTACATGTGTTATTTTATAAAAAAATATTAATAATGACTGAAGAGGTTCAACAACCAGACAGCAGCTGTAGCAATGTTGCAAATGATGCACTTTCAGCATCAACTGATAGTCAAAATTTCGAATCAAAAACAAAAGTTGATAATAAAAAAGAAAAATGTAAACCAATGACCAAGGTTAGTATTTAGTTATTAATAAAATTTAGGTTATATTATTGCTGATTTGATACCATTATTATTATTATTATTTTTAATTTGTTGTTAATAAATTTTTGTAATTATGAATTTGTTAATAGGTAGTTATTAGAAGATTGCCACCTTCAATGACACAAACACAATTTATTGAACAAATATCACCATTACCAGATAATAACTATCTCTATTTTGTCAAAGCTGATTTGTCACTTGGACAACATGCATACTCAAGAGCATATATTAATTTCATTGAACAAAAAAATATATTTGATTTTCGTGAAAAATTTGATAATTATGTATTTGTTGATCATAAAGGAGCTGAGTATCCAGCTGTTGTTGAATTTGCACCATTTCAACGTTTGCCAAAAAAACGTATTAATAAAAAAAAAGATACAAAACATGGTGATATTGAGGAGGATCCATATTACATTAGTTTCATTGAAAGTCTTAAAAACCAAGAAACTGATGCTGCAGTTGCACAACCAAAAACAGAATATTCATTTCAACCATTTGAAAGTAAGTGTATTATTTATACATTCGTAATTTATTAATTTATTTATTAATAAATAATTATTTATATTATAGATGCTCAAAAAAAGGTAACAAGTACACCTTTACTGGAATTTTTAAAACAAAGAAAACAGGATAAACAACGAGTTAGAGATGAAAAACGTGAAGAAAGAAAACGTCGTGATTTGGAAAAACGTAAAGCCAAAGATGAGCCAACAATTTCAAAGGTAATTTATTTAAAAATTCATATGTATAAATCATTATGCACATGAATAGATTTTTATTAATAATTAACTATTTAGAAATCAAATGGCTATGCTAAATTCATTTCCAAGAACCAAGAAAAATTAACAATAGTCTTTAGATCATCTGGTAGAAATAAGAAAAAATCTCTTTGTTAGTTTCTGTTTTCAAGAATTTTATGAAATGGTAAATTTTTAATATATAAAGCTCAAATAATAACTAACAAAATATTAAATGAATTTTAGGAAAATGATGTATTGACAAAACAAAAAATACATAAAACATAATGATTTATTTGTTTTTTTTTTTGTTAACATTTTTATAGGTTTTAAAAAATCCAGATGTTGAGCGTGAATTGGGACGAGAGAATAAAGAAAATAAAGAAGAGAGAGAAAAAATAATACCAGTTAAAGATTTAACTAAAAATCGTAAAAAAGATGAAATTAAAATACGTGAAAAACCACTTGTAATAAGAGAACGTGAAACCAAAGTACCATCTAAAAATTATAGGGATGAAAAAAAATATCAAGAGCGTGATGTTAAAAATCAAAAAAAATACGAAGAAAAAAAAATATATAGTCGTAAAGATGACAACAAAGATTATTTACAAAAGGATGATAAAAAAAATCATGAAATTGTTAATAAAATAACAAAAGATTCAAAAGATGATGTGAAAGATAAAAAAATTGAAGAAAAAAAAGGTAAAAGTTATGAAAAAATGAGAAAAGAAAAGCGTAAAATTGCTGAAAATAAAAAACAGATAATTGATAATCAAAAAGATATATCAAAAAAAGATGATTATGAAAATAAAAAAATTGAAATAATAAAACGAGATGTTGAAATTGTCCATAAACAGCCTGAAAAAATTAATGAAAACAATTCAATTGAAATTAAAAAGGATATTAAGAAAAAAAAATTTAAAGAAACAGGTAATGCATTATTTGATAATTATTTAAACAATAAATTAAAAACGATATAATTTAATTTTATTACTTTTCCAGATGATAAAAAAATCATTGCTGATACAGAAAAATGTGATGATCAAATTGATGAAATCTCAATGCAAATTGATCTCGATGAACATGTAAAATCAACAAGAACAAATAAGCAAGATAAAAGAATTAAAAGAAGAAGTTCATTAGAGAGTGCTGGTGATGTTATTGACAATGACAGTGTTAATCTTCGTCGACATAAATCACTGGATGGTGATGATGAAGACAACAATTTACAAAAAAATCAAGACTACTGTAAAAATAAAAATAAAAAAGAATCAAAAACAGAAAGAAGAATTCGTAACAAGGTAAATTTAAAACTCAACAATGATTAACAATTACTTCAACAGTTAATTGTGTTAATTAATATTTGTTTTTGTTTTTTATTATTTAGGATCGACCAGCAATGGAAATATACCGACCAGGTATGGGAAGATTTAGTAAACAACGATTAGAACGTGAAAAACCAGCATCAGATGAACGTTCATTTTCATCAGAGAGTCCAACACCTGGTGCTAAATCATCAATGAAATCAGCAGTTTCAAGTAGCTCCATTGATAGTAAAACCATTGAGCCAACATCAGCTACACTTAAACGAAGTGTTAGTCGTGATGGTTCATAGTCAGATTATGATTTCTACTATTATTGTGAATTAACATGTTTATCAATTAACAAAAAAAAAAAATACAAGAATTATTTAGTGGTTTTTATACTCTACTAAATTAAAATAATACATTAAAATAGCAAAAAAAAAATATATACTAAAGATTGTACATTTATTTAAAAAAAAAAAAAGAGAAAAATTCAACTAAAGAAAATTTTTTTTATGCTTAAAATTGAAAGCCAACATTCAGGTAATAATTTTTTATTATCTTTTTTTTCCAATGTAAGAAAAATATGGTTGCTTTTTTTTTTTTTTGTCTTTTCTCTTCAGGTGGGATGCTTTTTGAGTTGTTATTTTTATTTACCTCTACTCGCTTTCACTTTTTGTAGAAGAAAAAGTAAAGGAAAATCTGCTCAAAGGATTCTTCAAAAAGGTTAATTTTCTAAATATTAAATTTGCGAAGAAAATATAA
Organism: Aphidius colemani; assembly: GCA_030523065.1. Lineage (NCBI taxonomy): Eukaryota > Metazoa > Arthropoda > Insecta > Hymenoptera > Braconidae > Aphidius > Aphidius colemani. The sequence goes on from JAPYYR010000771.1 coordinate 9,354, forward strand.
TTTTCATTGCAACATTCTATTGCAATATTACGTGTCAAAAAAAAAAATAAAAAAAATATGTTATACAAAGCGCAGGCGTGTGATAATAAATTCTCTCCTCCTTTTATCTAAATTAATTTTATTTTTTTTTTAGCATTGACACTGATTGACTTAACTGGGCGATGCATTTTATGTTATGCTTAACTGTGTTCAACTTGTCGACGAGACACTTCATCATTACGACAATCAACACACCGAATAATTTAAAAAGTACTAAACAAAATTATGTAAGTAAAACATATGTTAATGTATTTTTTATTAATTAACAATTAAATTATTATTTTAAAATTTTTTTCTTATTGAATAATCATCATGACAAGCGATGACAAGTAAATTTTTTTAAAATTATTTTTTACCTATCCATTAATAATCTCTATCACAATGACATTTACTGATAACAATTTTTTTTTTATTTTTTATTTAACTTTAACATATTTAAAAAAAAAAAAAAAAAAAATTAATATTTTTATCATCGTCATTAACAAAATAATAACTTAGTTTAAAAAAAGTATCAGCTATTTACGAGATGGAATGCGGGAAAAAGTTGGTCATACCGTAACTGTCTATTGGTTCCTTCCGTTTTTTTTTTTGTTCATATAATCCAGCATCAACAATTTATAAAACAAGGACACAGCTCATTTCATCGACAGCTATCATTGGTCGTTTCTGTTGAATGTTGTGTTTTTTTTTTTGTAATTTTGTACCCTCTTTTCCTCTGTGACCTCTTGTGGTACCTTGTTTATATACCAACACACCGGTGAAATCCCTCTCCTTTAGCTCTCGTAAAAACACAACGAAAGTATTTTCTAAACTTACAAGAGTTTCAAGAATTTTTTCAAGCAGTTTCAAGTTATCCGTTGAAGTGCTTAGCAATCGTTTCTTTTGTGTAGTGAAGCTAATAAATCTGTACTTTGTAAATTTCTCTTGACAATTAGACAATCAATTTATCATAAACCAACAGCATCTTCAACATCTTGGTTCGTACTTAGTTGTAAATATTTTTAACGGTTTTTTTTTTGTTCTAACTTAATCCAATTTATCTATTATTTTTATCAAATATTATTTTATTTTGTTTGACATATGCTTGTTCATGTGTGTAATTATTATTTGTGTCATTAATGACTCGTTATTAGCATACGTTTTCTATTTTTGCATCATTTCATATCGTGATTATTTTGTTAAATTAAAATAATACATTAAAATGCATTCAGTGAAACAGTCCTTCCGCATATTTTAATTTAATATTAACAGTTATGATTAATCAAGTCATTCAATAATTTTTTATTTATACAATTTGACCTTGATTATATACTAAATATGCTTGAGGCTCGATTGTTTCTTGTGTTACAATTTTACCAAGAAATAATGCTGCTAAAAAAAAAAAAAAAATAACAATATTAATTTCAATTGTTTTTGTTTATTTAATTTCAGAAATAATACATTGAAGAATTATTTTCTTTATTGCATTGATAAGAGTACAATCTAAAGAAGACATTGGATTCCATCCCAATTTCTTTGACCAGTAAGTTTTGCTATACTTTTATTTCAATGATATTATTTTATTTTATTTATTTTTTCATTTTTATCATTCTCTCATTCTCTCATTTTCATAACAAACCCATGCATGCCGGTACACGCACACATCCAAGTTAACATTTAAAAAAAGAAAAAAAAATGCCCTTTTCAAGAGAAACATTTACAACAACTTTAGCTGATTAACTAACATTATTTATTTAATTCCAGATTCAATTTGGTTCTCCCAGTGGCAGGGAGTGGGTGGGTGGGGAAAATAGAAGGCAGTAAAAATGACAATGACGAAAGATGTAGTAGATTTTAAAGAAGTAAGTGTACTTCTGAGATCGTTGATAACTCCATACAACAATGATGGTGGTATCAAGCTCTCAAAATTATACGAAGAATACAAAGAAGAAGAACGAGAAGAGCTGCCATTTCGTGCATTGGGATATAGTTCAATAACAGCATTGCTAGATGCTGTTGAAAATGTACACTTAGTACGTAAATACGATGATTGGTATGCAACAACAACACCAAATTCAAAAACAGCTCATATTCATGAGCTTATTGCAAATCAAAAATCAAATAGCAGAAAAAAAAGATCACATTCATATGGTACAAGTCGTTTTTATAATGCTGGAAGAGTACCATCATCTAGACCACCAAGTAGTACTTATTCAAAATTTTCATCAACACCACCATCATCTTATGGATATAATAGGTCAAGATCTCAACCAAGTAATGATTATTCAAGTCGTTCAAGAAGCTCAACATCGTCATCATCTTCATTGTTGAATCGTTCATCATCAAGTCGCCCAGCTCAATCAAATTATGATAGACAACGTAGTTATGATGGACCAATAACATCAGCACCTCCTATTTCAAGCTATGGTCGTTCACATTCACATTCATCAGTACAACAAAAAACACCATCACCACCAACAGTACCAAAAATTTCATTACCACCAAGAAAAGTTCATGTTTATTTACCTGAAAGTGCCAAAAAAAGTGAACCAACAACACCACCAAGTTCGTCATCAACAAAAAGTGATACAGAATTTCGTAAGCCTGATATACCATTATCAAGATCATATCGTTCATCTAATAATGAAAGCTCATCACGTCATAAAGTATCATCATCATCGCCATCTAATAGACTAAAGATTCCAATAATTTCTAAAGAAAAAGAACAAATATTACCACCATTACCACCATCACCACCTTCAAAATCACCACTTCCACCATTACCAGAATCATCACCACCACCATCACCACCATCACTTTTGACATTGAAAATTAAAAAACCATCAACATTAGAACTTCCATCTCCCGTTAAACCACCTAAAAAAACTGTAACTCCATTACAAGAAAGATTAAAGAATCTTGAAATTTTTTCTAATAAAACATCAACTGAATCAACAACACCAAAAACATCATCAACGACATCAACATCAATTGTTGGTGATGATCCAAGAAAAGAGATTGAAAGGTTAGCTGAAAAATTACATCTTCCTAAGCCATTTTATCAGTGTGCTGCTGCAAAAAAACCGCATGAAAATTACAGTTGTTTAACACTTGGACCTGGTTATAAATTTTACAGTTATCCAAAAGGTGCTAATAGCGAAGAAGAAGCACAAGCAATTGTAGCTAAAAAAGCAATAATGAAATTATGTGAAGATATGGCTAAAAATAATACAAGTTTACCAACTACACAAGATGAAACAATAATTGCTCGAAGAATTATTGCAATTGTTAATGATCATCGTAATGGTGTTATTGAAGATTCAATTCCAAATTATTATAAAAAACATTACAACGAATCATTACCAAAGAATTGGACAAAAATACTTGAATCATTGGATCAGATGATTGAAATTGATAACTGTGTTGCTGGTCGTTTGATAACGAAAAAGGTAATATTTATTTAATCAACATTATTGTTGTTGTTAGCTTAAAATTAATATTGACTTTTTATTATTATTTTTTTAGACGGAAGCTAGTAGAACGTCACCAAATCCACTGGTACTACCAACAGAAGATCCACCATGGGCAGTTCAAGTAACACGTGTAGAAAATTCCAGAGAAGTTTGGGGACGATTTAATATGTCACCATATACTGAGTTGCTAGTTGCATTAGAAAAAGATATGAAAGACCATTATTCATGTGCATTGGAACCAGCTAAAAAAGTATACTCGTTTCATTTTTATGCTGTTGAATCATGTGGTGAATGGCATCGTGTACAAGTTGAAAACATTGCTACTGTTAATGGTATAGAACAAGCATATGTATTTTTCATTGATATTGGTGATAGAGAATGGATTGACTGTAAATTATTATATCCAATGTTGCAACAGTTTTATAAAATTGCTGCCCAAGCTGTTAAAATGAGTATTTCAAGGCTTGAAGATTTTGCTCGTTGTGAGAAAGTAACTGATATTGCTGATGAGTTATTAGACAGTAAATTATTATACATTGAGGTGCTTGGTCAAGAAATTGATTCATCTGGTATTTACAATTTAACAAGTGTATTTTGGGATACAAACACTGATGAAGACATCAATATAAATGAGGAAATCATTCGAAACATTGAAGATTTTTGTTCACAATCACCTTATGTTGAAAAAACAAGTTTAAAAGTATTATTGTCAAGTGTTGATGATAATGGTAATATTTATCTTAAATCAATGAATGAAGCACTTGATATTTATCAAACTGTACTTGATAAATTAATTAAAGTTGATTTAACTGATGAGCTCAAAGAAAAAGTAGAGTTTAAAGATTCACAAGTTAATGAAAAAGAAATATTTCTTGTGAAGTATAATGATAATTGGCTGAGAGTTAAAGTAAAAGAAGTCTTGGACTTTGGTTCAGTCAAAGTTTTTGCCATTGACAAAGGTTTTACATTTAACATTCAACAACACCGATTATTACATTTAAAAATATTATCAAACTTTCTTCATGAGTTTCCACAACAAGTTACACGTGTTACATTAAAGGGAATAGATAAATTAAATTTGAAAATGATCAAACGATTGGAAGAATTAACACCAAAAGATGAAACTTTATCTTGTATTGTTGTTAAAGCTGGTGATGTACCATGTGTTGATTTGATTAAAAGAACATCTGATGATTTATTAGTATCAATTAATTTAAACTTGAAAGAATATGAAACTAAAATTAGTGACACTAAAGTTAAATTAAAAAATAGACGTGGTAGTTTACAAAATAAAATAAAATTAAGAGCACCAATTGTTCCAACACGTGGTAAAGTATTTAGTGCATATGTTACAAATAATTGTGCAAATCCAGATAATTTTATTGTTCAACCTCGTCAAAATATGAGCAGTCTCAAGGAAATGATGAAAAAATTATCAGCAACTTGTGATAGTTATGGTGGTCCACAGTTGGAAACAGTTCAAGCTGGTCAACTTTGTGCAGCTCAACACAGTGATGGTCTTTGGTATCGTGCATATGTCAATCACATTCTCAATGATCAAACAATTGCTGTATATTTTTGTGATTATGGAAGTATGAGTATAACATCAATTGACAAATTACAACCATTGAGTTCTATATTTTTTGATCTACCATATCAAGCAATACGTGCTAAACTCATTGGTATCAGGCCAAGAGATGGTGATTGGGACATGAAAACTTGCTTTCTATTTCGTGATCTTGTTGTCGATAAAATTTTTGAAGCTACAATTGAAGACATTGAAACTGACCTCAGACATGTTGAGATTTTAGGATTAAAATTAATTGACAAATCATCACTAACTAGAAGCAGAGATATTAATCAAATTCTAATCGATAAAAAAATAGCTGTTTCAATTATATAATTACTTGATAATTTTACAAATGAAATAATAGTTCTTTTTTCTTTTAAATTATTTCTCTTTTTAACAAATTAGACGTTAATTTTAATTTGTTTAATTTTTTTTTTTTTTTTCTATGACACATAAGTATTAAATAATTTTGAATTATAAAATTATAAATAAATGTCATTTGAATGTCTCCTAAATGACAATGATTTATTTATTAATTTTATTTAATTTAAAATATAATATAAAATAAAATAATTATTATTAAATAAATAATTATTTATATTTTATATTGTTATATTCAAAATGTGCCAAGATGCAATAAAAAAAAATTAAATAATAATGAACAGTTAATTAAAGAAAAAAATGTATTTCGATTTGTTGACAAATCATAATAATAATTTATATTTTTATTAAAAGAACAAAAAAAAATATTATGTTAAAAGATGTATTAGATGTAGTCAATTAATGAAAGGATCTAAGAGATAATAAATTGGTTGAAATGAAAACTAAAAATTTATATTGTTTAAATATTTATTTTAGAATAGAAAAAAATAAAATGTAATTAGAGGGGGAGGTAGGGGGATATGTGACGTCAATAGATGAAGAGCAGGCCGGCCGGTACCATTCAAAGTGTCCAAGTCAGCCAGTCGTCGAGTGTCGATGGAAAGGTAAACCAAGAGGCGAGTAAATAATAAATATCATCCAAATATATCCTACAATAAATAATTAATTAATCAGAAATAAAAAACATTGGAAATAATCATTAGATATATTTGATTTTAATTAAAAGATTTTTAATAATTTACTAATAAATTGTCATTAGTTTAATCGGGCTTTCTAGATAAGATGCAACTAATTTGGCTGATTGGATATGATGGCACAGCATGGATTAATATATTATTTAAATAACAAAATAATAATTAATCAAATTTTAAAAAAATTCAATGACTTATGTGGCTCAATTGGTGTTTAATTGAAATAATAATAAAATGTCACTGAACTCGTTGACTTGTTGCTTCACACGTTTTCTCTTCAATTATATATTATTCTACTCGCGACAATAAATACTTTGTTTCTTTTTTTTTTTAATTTTTTTTAAATTTAACATAATGAAAAATAAAAAAAAAAAAAATAGTGTTATCGATGAAGTAATAAATTCAACATACTTTGGTGACATTTTCAACTATGAAGAAATGAAAAATAAATAAAAAATAATATCTGGGGTGAATTTCGCCACAAAAGTCATCCAACAAAATTCTTCCGTTATCTTTCCAGGTGATTTCTCTTCATTTGCATCATACATTGTATATTAAATTAAAAAAAAAAAACTATTTATTTATTTATTTTTTTATGTGTGTATAAATACATATTTAAACGAGACGAAAAATTATGTCTCGTGTGATGCTTGCCAATTTCTCAATGGCAAATTTAAAATAAAAAAGTTTAAAATTCAAAATTAAAGCTTACAAAATTTAAAAAAGTAAAATTTATAAAGGAAATACTTGAGTGACCTAAGGGTCAATTTGGTCATTGCGAGATAATGATTACAGAACAAACTTGGACCATGATGCTGGAACCAGATGTACCAGGCATCGAAGAGTGAGTAAATTGAAATAATTTATTTTATAAAAGTAAACAAGCAACCAACTTAGATATTCTTTATTCTGGCTTGTTGAAAAATTATTTATATACCCACGCTTATAATTTTGTCATTGAATATACTACAGTTTAAGAGTACGTAATTACAAATAGTACATACTAAAATTAGACGTTAATTTATTACCACAACTTGTCTAAAATTAAATGTGTTTGAATTTTTTATTATGATTAATTAATATAAAAATACTGTTATTAATTTTTCACAGACTGAGCATATCGCCGAGAAAACACTTGTGGATAAAAGCAGTTAAAAAATTAACATCAGAAAGACTTGGAAGAGAAGGTCTTGCTGCTTGGGGTGCACCAAGACAACATGAGAATCGTGAACTACCAGACATCAAGGAGGAATCACCACAAGGTGAGATAACATTTATCGTTGATCCACCACCAGTTATTCAAGCTGATAAATGTCATACTGATAATGAAGAAGATGATACTGATGATTGCCAACAAGCAAAAACAACTGAAAAAGATAATGAAGATAAAAAAAAAGAAGACGAAGAAGAAGAACCACTTCATCAACAAGGTTTGAACAATTTAATTTAATAGAACAAAAAAATAATGTCATAACAACTTTAATTATCATTACAGATGTTTTTAAAAAAGGTCTTCTTTATAAGGGAATTTTTATTCCATCATTGACCAACAGTTTTCATAGTCCAAATTTAGAAAAATCATATTTTCAATATTCAAGTCGTCAAAGACAAAAGTCATTAATCATGTTGAATGTTATTGATTTTACTTTAAAGGTAATCTATATTAATTAAAACATTCATTAATATTTACATATTAATATTTCTTATTATCTTTTTTTTTATTTAGATTGCATTAATTACAATTTGGATATTTCGACGAAATGAAAATAGCAGTAGTTTAATTGAAACAATTTCATGGGCATCATGTTGTATGTTAGCAAATTTAATTGTTTGTGTACTTGGCCTTTGGAGATGGTTTTCCAATAATTATCTTTATTGGGCTTCAGTATTTACCTGGCTGCTCATAAATATTCAAGGTTCATGATAAAAAAATATGATAACTAAAGTCGTTAAATTAAAATTAATGTCTTTTATATTTTTTTATTGTTTACTGTTATTAAATAGTCTATTATATAATACTATTTTTCAAAAGGTTTTGTAGCAGCTGGACTTAATTTTTCATCACAACAGAGAATGATGTGGTATATATTATTTGTTGTTTATGCACCATATGCAATGCTACCACTTCCATTGAGATGGTGTGTACTTGCTGGATCTGGAACAGTATTAACACACATGACAATGACTATTGCAACAATTTTTTATGATCCAAAAGACGTAAACAAAATAGAATAATTATTTGTTTATCTAATAAAATAATATATATATTTGTTGAATGAATGAATATTTAAAATTTTAATAGTTTCAGGATGTCAAATGTATTGCAAGAATGTTAACAACAAATATACTACTTTATGTTGCTGTTAATTTATCTGGTATGTACACAAAATATTTGACTGATCGAGGTCAACGCCAAGCATTTCTTGAAACACACAGATCTATGGAAACACGTCAAAGAACACAAAATGAAAATAATAGACAGGAAAAACTTTTATTATCTGGTAATAATGAATTTATTAAAAAATTATATTGCATCAATTTTTATATGCTACATATTCTTTTTTCTATTTGACCTCATAAAAAGAGTAGAGAAAAATCACTGGCCCGTGAATGGAAATCACTCAACCAAGTGTCAAAAGGATGAATCGCGAGATTCACAGTCGATTGAACTTTTCATCCAACATACATTGTTTATCCCTTCGTTGTTTTATTAATAACTTTAAACTCTCATCATTATATTGATTGACAATATATATTATACATGAATTTATTTGTGTACATGAAATAGTTATAATGTCAAATTCAAGGGTATTAATATATTTTTTTTCAACTTTACAGTTTTACCGGATTTTGTTGCCAAAGAAATGATTAGAGATATTGCAAGAGAAACAGCAAGTGGTGGAACATTTTCATTTACACCAAATCAATTCCATAGAATTTATCTTCATAGATATGAAAATGTCAGTATTTTATTTGCTGATATTAAAGGTTTTACAGGTATTTTAAATTTTTATAAATTTATAATATATATAAATGAAATTTTGTACATTAGCCAAAAAAACAAATCAGTCATGTCTCCATGATGACATTAGAAATACGTGTCAACTGTGTAACTAAAATAGCGTCGAAAAATTTTTGAAATACGTTCTGAATACTTGACGTCTAAATTAATACAAAAATAATACATCAGAACAAAAAGCACCATTGACCGAAGTCATTATAAAACATTTAAAAATATTTACATTTATTATTTTAAATATATATTAATTTGTGTTTTTAATTTTTATTATTTATTCAGTAATAAAAGGCTGTATATTATTTTTAAAATTTGAAAAAAAATCTTTTTTTTAGCTCTGGCAAGTCAATGCAGTGCCCAAGAATTAGTCAAAGTATTAAATGATTTATTTGCTAGATTTGATAAATTATCATCTGAAAATCATTGTTTAAGAATAAAACTTCTTGGTGATTGTTATTATTGTGTATCTGGACTTCCAACAGCAAGAAGTGATCATGCACAGTGTTGTGTTGAGATGGGACTTCATATGATTAAAGCCATTGGGGATATACGCTACAAAACAAAAGTATAATATTCCTCTTGAATTATGTTTCAAGCAATATTACAATTAATCAGTTAGTTGATAATATTAATTTCATTTCAGGTTGATCTCAACATGAGAATTGGCATACACAGTGGATCAGTATTATGTGGAGTTCTTGGTCTTAGAAAATGGCAATTTGACGTATGGAGTTACGACGTTACTTTGGCAAATCATTTGGAAAGTGGTGGAATTCCTGGGTATAAAAATAGATAACTTATAAGAAAAATATTTTTTTTTAATATTTTAAAGATAAACAAAAGCTAAAGATGTTTTTTTTTTTTATGTCGCAGTGGTTTTAAAGATTCTCTCCCCTTCTTCGAACCAAAAGAGAAAATACCTAAAAAAATTCTTGTAAAACGTTTAATAATTAAAATATAATTGCTCGTGTTCATTTGTTTTTAATAAATTATGTTCCGTATTTTTTTTTTTTGTAGACGAGTTCACATATCAGAAGATACATTGGATTGCTTAAACGATGTTTATGAAGTTGAACCTGGCTATGGAACTGACAGAGATAATTATTTAAAGGATCGTGATGTTGTTACTTATTTAATAAAACAAGTTGAACCATCGCGATCGAAAAGAAAACAATCAACCAAACCAAAAATATCGTCTGATGATGATTCAATAAATAAATTGAAAAAAAGTTTTAAAATTGCAAATGCACTTGCAGCAAGTGCTAATATGATAACAGCAAATCAAACAAAAGAAGAAGATGAAATCGTTGTTGATTGGACTCCAGAAATACCATTTGAAAATGTAATCTATAAAAAATTATATTATTTGTCATAACTCAGAACTTATAAAATTCAATTAACAGTTAAACAGTGCAACGTCAATGAGTAATCTTGAAGCTGAACTCGAAGATGATGAAGACGAAGAGGGTGGTGGTCAAGGTGAAAAAAGAAGTGGCGGTGGTTTCGAAACAGCAAGTAATAAAAGAATGAGACTTGCTAATATTAATCCTTGGACACTCAAATATAATGATGATAATCTTGAATCGAAATTCGGCCAATTGAGAGAAGATATGTTTAAATCAAATATGACTTGTTGTCTCTTTATTTGGATATTCATTGCAATTTGTCAAGCTGTTATTGTACCAAAGTAAGTATTAATTTCATCTACTCAATTAAAAATTCATTTATGATTAATAATTGAATGGATTCTTTTATTTAATTTCTCAGTTGTATTATTCTACTAGTTTCACTAGCTGCAACAACATTTATATTTGTTGCTTGTTCAATTCTTGTAATGGCAGAAGAATTTAAAAAACTACCAAATTATTTACAACAAGCCTCATCAATACTCGTTTTAAAAAAACAACACAGAACAATATTTATATGTAGTTTAATAAGTCTCATGGCATTGACATCAATTATTGGAGTACTAGAGTGTCCATCTGGAAAATTATCAACTCAAAATCTACCAATTTATGACAAATTAATAATGTCAAATGAAACAATGATTAATAATTCAGCTACTACATCATCAACACTTCAAGAAGATAATCTTATTATAAATTTTTTTAAATCAGCACTACAATATGAAGCTAAAAATGGTGACTTAAAAATTCATGAAAATAAAACAAATAAATTACGACATAAAAGACGTGAAATATTCAAATTTTATCGTTATGAAAAACATTCTGGATCTAAAAGACATTATAAAAGATTTACACCAAGAAACAATGCTAATTTTAATTCAAGAAAAATTTTAGCAATTAATGAAACATTTGATAATAAAAAAACAATTTATATTGATAATAAAACAAATTGTTTACAACCAGAGTATATTGTATTCACTTGGATACTTTGTCTAATTGCATTGGCATCAGCTTTAAAACTTTATTATATTGTCAAAACTGCATTAGCATCTATCATTGTATTGATGTATGCAATTCTTATATTAATTGGTAGACAAGACATTTTTTTAACAGTTAAAAATCCTGATGAGTAAGTAATATAATCGATATGAACTTGTTAGATATGTAAAGATAAATTATTTATTTATTTACAGACCAGCAATTTCATTGTCAGCACAAATGTTAATTTTTTTAGCTGTATTTTTAGTTGTTGTAACTTATCATGGTCGTCTTGTTGAAGTTACATCAAGACTTGATTTTTTATGGAAACAACAAGCCGAACGTGAACTCGGTGATATGGTTGAATCAAAACACAACAATATGCAATTATTAAAAAACATATTACCAGATCATGTTGCTAATCATTTTCTTACTGCTGAACATCCACCTGAAGTAATTAATTTGTATAAACAAAATTGCATATTAGTAGTCAAAATATTTAATAATATATATTTTTTTTCAAGGAATTGTATTCACAATCTCGAGCAAAAGTTGGTGTGTTATTTGCAAGTATACCAAACTTTACAGAATTTTATTCAGAGGATGTTAACAAAGGAATGGAATGCATTAGATTACTCAATGAAATAATTGGTAATAATTAGAAAATATAAAATAGAAAAACAAAAGTGGCTAATTTTTGTGTTTATTTGTTAGCTGATTTTGATGAACTTCTTGATGAAGCACCATTTCATTGTATTGAAAAAATTAAAACAGTTGGAGCAACTTATATGGCAGCTTCTGGTTTAAATCCAAGTCAAGCAGTTAGTATAATTATTTGATAAATTGAATGACAAATTATAATAATGAAATTAATTATTTTTATACAAGGAAATAGCCAAAGATGACAGTGAACATTTATGTCGACTTGTTGATTATGCAGTTGCAATGAGACTACGTCTTGAAGATGTTAATATTCATTCATTTAATAATTTTGATCTTCGAGTTGGTATTAGTTGTGGTCCACTTGTTGGTGGAGTTATTGGTGCCCGGTAAGTTTATTAAAAATAAAATTTAAAAGAAAAAAATTAATTGATTGATTATTATATTTTAAAAGGAAACCTGTTTTTGATATTTGGGGTAACACTGTTAATATGGCATCAAGAATGGATTCAACAGGTGTCAATGGTAAAATTCAAGTACCAAAAGATGTTGCAATTTTTTTAGAATCAAGAGGCTATCAAACACAAAAACGTGGACTTGTTGAAGTTAAAGGTAAAGGAGCTATGGAAACATACTATGTTCTTGGTAGAGATAATCTTGAAAAAGAAAATATATCAAGAAATCGTAGCACATGCAGAAGTCTTGCTGCTGTTGTTTATGGTGTTGTACAAGCAAGAAGAAAACAAATGGCAACTCCAATAACAACAAAAACATAAAAATATAATTTTACAAATTTAAACAATCAAAAAAAGACAAATAACCCAGCTAATCCAGAAATTATTTCTAGAAATTACGAGAAACTGGTTAGCTGGGAAGCCAATTAAAATTTGTCCAATCATTAACTTTTAAAGTAGATTAATAAAAACAAAAAAAGAAAAAAAAAAAAACACCATTTAGAATAGTTTTAAACATAGTAAAATAATATTAATATAGCAAAAAAAAAAAAAAATGAAACAAATATATAACTATATATTTTTTTTTTTTTTTTTGTTTTTTAATTTTTTTTCTTTTGTATTTTCATTTACATTAATTTTTTATTAATTACGTTTTAAAACGTAAAAACTTCCTTACATTCTGCTGTACAGTTTTACAATAATTATATTGCTAATTTACATTTTTTTTTCATTTCATTTTGAAAGTAATTATTTGTTTTAAAAATGTGAAAATCTTTTTTGTTTATTTTTTAATCATTACCTTTTTTTTTTTTTTTTTTTTTTTTTTTTTTTTTTTTTTTTTTTTTTTTTGTTTTTATATGTCGTAGAAGTCTCTGTTTTTGTAAAAATTGTTAAATTTTTGTTTTGTTTTATTTCTTATGTATAAAGGCACTGTACATGTCAACTATATATACATATGAATGAGCGCTTCTGTTAATCCGAGTGATTGAAAAAGACCTACATATTCATTAATCTGTTTATGAATTATTTTTAAAAAAGTAAGCAAAGTTATATCTTGAAAAAAATATCTTTAGCTCTTTTTTTTTTTTGTTATTTTCGGTTATAAACTATTTAATTACATCAGATTGTTTATACAGATTATTGCATTGGTCTTCATTTATTTTTCAGTTTAATTATTTAAGTTTAACTATTACACATAAATATGTCTGTTTTAGATATTGGTAACTACTAAGATTATCGATCAATGCAATTATAGATAAAAAAAGTTATTTTTTATTTTTCACTTAGACGTTAATCTTGGTGGGAGAGGAAACCTCGTGTATCACAATTTGGCAGTGAACGTTTATTTATATCATGTGAAATTATACATTTTTATAATTCACATAAGAATTATTATTTTTTTTATTTTTTTTTATTATTTTTTATTTTAAATATATATATATATGTTTATATTTTTTATGCTACGAGATTTACCAATTTTTTTTTTTTGTTTTTTACTAGAAATTGTGCTAGTTATCAAACAAGTACGGATGAGTTTGAAAATATTTCATTATATTTTGTTTATAAATAGCAGAAAAATAATTTATTATATTTATATTTCATATTGACAATATAATATTATATTTCTTGCTTAGTCATTTGGTGTAAACTCAAACGATTCGTACAATGTTTTTTATTTTTTTTTTTGCGAAAATAGAATTCATTTTATTATTTGGTGGTCATTATTGATATATTTTGTATTATTTTATTAAAATATCCGATTTATCGAGGTTGATGGTTTGTTTGTTTAATTAATTTTTCGTTTAAATAATTAAGCCCTTACTAAAATTTAAAATCACAATGTAAATGAAATAAAGTAAAGAGCTATTAACGATTAATACAATTTACAATGTAATAACGCTAAAATAAAAATAAAAAAAAAAAAAAAAGGAAATTGCCTAGATAATCCGATTATTGTTTTTTATTTTCAATAAATATCGGTTATTTTATATTCTAAACATTTACAATTAAATATATAATATATATATATATATTTTTTAATATAACGAATTTAATTTGTCAAATCAGTTCCGAATAAATTGGTAAATTAAAATGGCTTTTTAAGTTTATTTTTTTTTTTACTTTTAATATACCAAATATATTCATGATCTTTATAATCATTGCATTATTATTCAATTTGTTAATAATTTAATTTACAAACATGAATGACTATCTTTTTTTTGAAAAAAAGAAGAAAAAAAAATGATAATTTTATTTTTATTTATTCTCAAACATTTGTCGTTAAAATAATCAATCACTTGGTGTTTTTTTATTTTTTTTTATCGAAAAATGTTAGAGCAATTTAGTATGAAAAAATAAAAAAAAAAAAATGAATTTTACTTAATTAAATTAGCTAGTTTATGAATTTTTGTATCAAAAAGAATTTTTGAAAAATATTTCACGATCGTAATATGATCTTTGAAAATAGTTTTTTTTTTTTTTAATTGATAGGTAATTTTTTTTTACAATTTATTACATATATATTATATATTTTTAGAAATTTATTTATTGGAATTTTATTTTTTTGTCAAGAGACAGTTGAAAATTTCATCATAAAAAAATTCTTATTTTCCTTGATTTGTATATGATTTTTTTTCCCGTTTAATTTTGAGCAGTTTTTTTTCCTTTAAGCAGTTAAAATTTACTGCAAATATATAAATAAAATACAGAAAAAAAAAAAAATATATATATACACAGGAAAATTTGAATGATTATTAAATTTTCATGAAAGTTTTACTTTCATTAATGTGAAATATTCAAAAATAGCATTTCGATCGTAGATGAGATAATAAAAATTTTCTAGTACGATTTTATTTATTCTCATGCTGCTAAAAAAAACCGAGTTCGAGAGAAAAATTCGTTATATTTTGTTTTATATTTCCCTATATACGTGCCGTTGTATCCGAGTGATTTTTCATTCGCGAATAATAAACACTCGACCAGTTTATCATGGGCTAAATTAATGCTGACAATACGTGTCAGCAAAATGATATTTAAATTAAATTTTTAAACATTGAAACGAAAAAAAAAAAATTAATCTAAATAAATAAACTAAATAAACGGGATATTTTTTTTTAAATTGGATAAAATAAATCGCAATCATTTTGATGATATAATTAAACTAATGAATTTGTATAAATAATTTTTATCTAAAGAAAAAAAAAAGAATGTAAATAAAGTGTTGTCTTTGAGACAATACTTGAAATAAATTGTTTATTTGTTTTTATTTTTGTTTTATATATATATTGCGTTTGCTCACTTTGTTGTATTGAAACACAGATGTGAATATTTTACTGAAGAGTCTCCAGATAATTCAGATATCCGTGTTCATCATAGTCTCAGGAGGTTTGATTTGTTGTTTGTACAGAAACCAAGCTATTAGTCAATGGTGCTGGTGGAATAACAGTGTGAATTGTAAAACCATCATACACTTCCATTAAATCACGCATACGATATTCTTCTAGACAAACAAAACCTTCAAGTGATGGCGATTGTTTTCTAGCACAATCCATACAATGCACAACATGTCGTTTTTCTTGTTCTCTTATAAAAAGAATATTAAATACTTCAATCTGAAAATATAATAGAAATATTTATTAAATATTTATATATAAATAAAAATAAAAATAATGAAAACAAAAATAAACAATGAAAATTACCTCGCATTGTCCGCAATAATGTGATGCTTCATTTTTCCCTCTTCCATGAAATCTAACTTCAACATTTTTACTTTTAACATATTCAAGTATTAAACAACATTGTCTCATTGTTCTTAATAAACAATTTTTAATAAGTTCAAATAAACGTGGATCAGATACTTTAATATTTCTAGCTAAATTCCATGATAAATGTACCATTGGTACAATTGATTTAAATGATTGTAATTTATTCCATTCATAACGTTCAATAGCAAGTTGATATTGTCTTGCAGTTAATGGACCAACATTCCATGCAATATTATTACACCATCCAACAGCTTGTACCCAATGTACACAACCAGCATTGACCCATACAAGATCACCTGGTCTTTGTAAAAATCTATATACTGGTATATTTTCTTCATATAAATCTTCAAGTGATGGCCACCAACTACCATGTAAATAATTGATATTATTTTTTTCACATAATGCACAAATAACACCCCAATATGCATCTGGTACAGCAAACCATTCACAATCACCAGGACCAATATTAATATTTATTGAACAAAAATTATTATTTTCTTGATGTCCAGGTGTTCTACTACCAGGTACTTTCATATATAATTGTACAGTATTCATACCAAGTATAACATGACCAACATGACTCAACATATTACCAGCAGATACAACTCTAGCAAATGCTGGCAATTTAATAAGTTCTTGTAGTTGTGATTTCCATTTTCTTTCATCAGATAAATCAACATTTGTACCAAATTTAAGCATTTTTGAACCAGGTTTACCAGCTAAGCCATATATATTTTTTTTCCTTTTAACAACACCAGTACTATCTTTTGAATCTGAATCTGATAAATTTGATGAATGTATACCTTGTGATTTTTCACGTTCTTCCTTAAGACTTTCTTGAAAACTTGATGCTTGATATTGTGCGTATTTTGCAATTGTTGTATGACTACGATGACTAATACAACCCCATACTTTTCTAGCCATAACTGGATCCCAGTTTTCATCACTTGTTTGTTGCATTTGTGTTCTAACTTCAATACCATGATCTGGATTTGCTTCAACAAGTGTTTTTGTTGAAAATAAACCTAAATCTAATTTTAAAGCTGCTGCTAAACCACGTATAACAGCTATTGGATGTTTTAAACAAAATTCTTGTAATTGTGGACTAAATGCATCTTTTTTATTTTCCAAATAAACACTTGGTGTTGGTGGTAATAATTGTTCTTTAGTTAATCTTTGATTTGGTGGATCTGGTGGTGCTGGTGGTGGTGAACGATCAGTTAATATTGAATAATTTGGTACACCTTTTATACCTTGTCCACGACATGCATCTAATACATCTTTTGATGACATGTCAATTGTAAATTCTGGCTCAACTGGTGATTCACGTAAACTTTCAAATTTTAAAACTGGCTCTGTACGTAATAAATCAATTTTATTGCTATTATTATTTGTACTTGATGTTGCTTCACATTTAATTGTTTCATTTAATAATTTTATATCATTTTTATTATTTATATCAAATGTGCTATTATCAATTGGTTCAATTTTAATATCTTTATTATTCAATTTTTCATTATTATTATCAATATTTGATGGTGAAAATGGTCCACAACTTAAATTACCATTATTCATTATTGGAATATCTTCTTTAACATCTAAATCTTCTGATCCAAAATGTTTTAACAAATCTTCAGCTAATGTTGTTGCAATATCTTTTTGCGATAATAATGCTTGTAATTCTTGATCAGTTACACCAAGATCTTTATTACCGCCAGCAGCACCTTCTGGATAATTACTTGTTGTTGATGTTATTTGTGTATAACCTTGAGCACCATATTGGTTATTTGTTTGATATTGTTGTTGTTGTTGTTGATTGTTATTATTACTACTATTATTACTATTATTATTACTACTATTAAATTGAGCTTGTCTTTGTGTATTATATGTTGGATCTGATGCTGATTTATAAGGCATACCTGGTGATTGTTGTGCATTGCCTGTTGCTGGAGCATTGTAGCCAATATTTGTATCTGAAAAACCAGTTTGAAGTGCTACTGAACCACTTTGTGGCTGTTGTATACCATAATTTTTTAATACACCTGGTTGTCCTGATATCGATGGCCCATATCCAGGTTGAGCAGGCCTCAAGCCACGTTGTGCCAGTGCCAATTGTTGTTGCTGTTGTTGTACTTGTACTTGTTGCTGTTGTTGTTGTACTTGCACTTGTTGCTGCTGTTGTTGTTGTTGTTGTTGTACTTGTTGCTGTTGTTGTTGATGTCTAAGAAGATTTTGTTGATGTTGTTGCATTGATCTGTATTGATGTTGAAGTTGTTGAAACAGACTTTGTTGTTGTTGATTTAAATTAGATTGATTTTGTTGTAAAACATGTAACATTTGAAGCTGCTGAGATGTTAAATAATATGGTGGACGTTGTTGTTGTGCTTGCTGTTGTTGTACTTGTTGTGGCGGTTGTTGTTGTTGTTGTTGATGTTGTTGTTGTTGACCAATTGACCCTTGATCTTCTGGTTTAAACCGTTTCTGTATATTTTGCACTTGATTTTGGGGATATGGCGGTGGTGGTGGTGGAATTGACGGTGGTACTGAATATTTATTATATCCAGGTGTATTGGGAGCTTGTTGTTGTTGCTGTTGTCTACTCGACATTTCAGCGCTTATTGGAAGATTCCAAGCTTCTTCAATTGACGGCAATTGCCGTCTTCTATAAAAAAAACGAAAGTAAAAAATTAATAATGAAGATACAAATATTATTATTCAATTATTTTTTGTTAAATATTATATTTTTACTTTGCTGCTATGGATGGCATTGGTGCTTGGCTCAAATGAGTTTGAAGAAAATTAATGCGTTGTTGAAGGGACGGGTTCATTGGTGTAGTGCCACCAGACTTTGTACCACCTAGACCAGTTGATGGGCTAGGTGAATGTGATGTATAGTTGCTGTTATTATTATTACCTCTGTAAATAAAAAAAAAAAATACACATACAATTAATAAAATAAAAAAAAATAAATATATATATCGTTGGATGAATAACTAGCCATACATTTGATGAATCAAACATGTGTCTGATCAGTCGATGACTTACATCTCGTCGCACAAATGTGATTCTTCATCAATATTTTCCATATTACTATGGGTAACAAAACTTTATGTTATACACAAGTTTCTTTTTCTTTTATATACATACATAGAAATAGATTGAGTTTGAGCAGGTTTTTTTTTTTTGCAACTAAACTTGTGAATAGATATTTAATAGATAAATTAAACATACCGTGATGCGTTCACGTAACAGGCTAATGCGTCCTTGGGTTGACTGACACTTTCATAAAGAATTCCAAGATTTGTCCAAGCAGCTGAATGTGATTTATCCAATTGAACAGCACATATATAAGCTTGAAGTGCATCCATAGGCTGACTTTGTTGCTGATAAAGTACACCTATGCTACACCAAGTATCAGCATTACCTTCAGATTTTTCAACGGAATTTCTATATATTAAAATAAAGAAAATAAATCAATTAATGTATATTTTATATTTTATATAAATTAAATTATCATTTTAATTAAATTTTACCTATATGCAACAAATGCTTCGTGAACTTTCCCAGATGCTGCTAAGCAACGACCAAGTAAATATAAACTTTGTCCACTTTTTGGTTCAGCATCAATTGATTTTTGAAGACAACGAATTGCAACTGCTGTTTTTTGAGTTTTAGTTAATCCTAAAATTGCACCATCAACAACGTGATACAGCCAACCTAGAAATTAATTTTATAAATTTAATTAATCACATTTTTTTATTATCAATTTTCATTTGTATTTCAATTAATTTTATACAATAAAATTACAATCATCATGTTGATGAAATTATCGAGTTGTTACAATTAAAAAAAAAACATAAATAAATAAAATCCAAAAACCAAATAAAAATAGAAAAATAAAATGTATACAAACTAAAGCAACATGTTGTGTTTAAGGATTTTTTTTTTCTATAGATTTTAAATATAGCTTACTAATAGTTTTTTTATTTTTGATTGATGAATGAGATTTAAAGTGATGGATAAGTTAAAATTTCTGACAAAATGTATAGACCTAGATGAACGTCTGACTATAAAATGAATAGAATTTTTAAGAATACAACCAGGGTAGCTACTTTTGCCTAGTATTTCCCCCGCTTATATCTTTTTTCTATTCTTCCTTCTTTCCTTCCTTCCTTACTTTTCTCTTCCTTATTTTTTTTATACAATTTTTTTCAAGGCAGTCTTGAATTACTATACGCATCTTTTTGCCACTCCCCTTACCAATACAAACACAACAACAATTGCAAACTTAAATATTTATCAAAAAAATCTATTATTTTAAAATTGAGAAAATTAAAATTGTTTTTAATTTTATAAACGAATTTAACAATTTAAATTATTACGTTTATATTTACAACACTTGCTTTTAGTTTAATTCGAGTTAGATGTGTATTTTTATAGATTTTATTTTCAAGTATCATCTATGAGCTATACTTGAACACCTGGAACTTATATGAAGGTAAATATAAGTTTCTATTATTTCTCTTTCTTTTTTTTTTTTATTTAATCTTTTTCTATGAAGGGTAGGCCCTTAGGGCCTTGTCCAAAAAAAAAAAATAACGCCATGAAGGCCAACTTGTATTGCACGTAGTCAAAAAACTTTCCCTGGGAAAAATTCAACAGTAACACAGAGGCAGTCAATCAGAAAAGAAACTAAAGCTGAAGAATAATAAAAAATAAAAAAAAAAGAAACTAAGAATACTGCAGTAGGTGCTTCGAGTATATAAAAATAAAAAATAAAAATACAGGCAATAGTTTAAACATTTGTTCAGGGTTGAAATGACCCTGGACCATAAAACGATTTTCAAAGTTGATGTAATGAACTGAGAAGAAAAATGATTCTTGAAAATAACAAGAAAAACTATTCACTCCAGGTAGTGGTCATAAAAATTTTTGAAATATACAAAGACGTTTGTTTTTTTTTTTCTTTTTTCATTTCAAAAGATAAATATAAAATTACTTGTAGCCATCAATAGACACAACATGACTATTTGTATTGACATTTTTAAATTCAAAATTTATTAGCTAAAAATAAAACCAAATGGTATTATTAGCAATTAAATTATTGAAATAAAAAAATTACACATCAAAAAGAAAAGAAAATTAAAATATCTAAAAATTCCCTGCAGATTGTTTTATGTTTTTTATTTTCCCTCAATTTTTTTTTTCAAGGATTTTTTTGAGTACAGACCATCTGCCAGGCAACATACAGTCATGAAGTAATTCACATATAATACTCAAAATAAATACACATACAAATAGTCACAGTTTAGTTCAGTCAGTGTTGGTAAAAGTCTGCTTCCCACAATCAGCAATCCACCCCCATTCAAATCCACCCTTTTTTATTATATAATACTTTTTTTTTCATTTGAAAAACTATACTATTATCATCTATCTCTTTTGCACCCTTAGGATTCACAATTCATTGCACCATCACCAATGCCACCATGGGTACCTCTTCCCCTTAATTCTATGCTGGAAAAGAGAAACCACCCCTCACTTCTCTTGTCCATAAAATAAATCAATACACGTGTCTGCCATATACAGCTTACAACATACCAGTTCAACCTTGCTTTTATTATTTTCAATAATTTTCATTTTTTTTTTTTTTTTTTGTTAATTTAATTTAAATAAAAATATTATTTTATTGCTTACCTAATTGACGACAAATATCAGCTTTTAAATGAGGTAATAAATCTTCTTTTAGCAATGTTTCGTATTCTTCTCTTGCTAAACGAAATT
Organism: Aphidius colemani; assembly: GCA_030523065.1. Taxonomy (NCBI): domain Eukaryota; kingdom Metazoa; phylum Arthropoda; class Insecta; order Hymenoptera; family Braconidae; genus Aphidius; species Aphidius colemani. The sequence continues at coordinate 31,548 of JAPYYR010000771.1, forward strand.
TTCCTTCAATCTCGAGAAGATGAGCAATATGAAATTTAACTGTAAATAAAAAATAAAAAATGATTAATTATTATTCTTTGAATGTTGAATTTTTGTTTGATTTTGTTTTATTATTTGTGGTAATAATTCGATAAAAAATGTTCAAGGGGTTTATTGAGAAATGAAATATTCTCATGAGGTTTCTATTTTATGTACGATGTATATTGTTGTTGTGTGAATATCGTGTATATTTTTAAACTCCGATAGTGGCTTATACCCTTCTGAATTACTGTCATTATATTTTACTGGTCTGGGGATAATTTGATGATACCTCACAATAATTTTTCAACACACAAATAATATTCCAATAACGTCATTAAAAAAAATATAAACTCGTTGAAATATTTTTTACAAATGAAATAAAACAATATAAAAAAAAAATAATAACGTAAATTATTATTACCTAATAAAATATATTTTGCAACTTTAAATAATAGAAATAATAATAATAATTTAATATTATTTTTCACGTTATAATAAAGATGAAAAAAATATTTTAATTTACAACAATAATAAATATAATAAAAAAACTTGTTAGATTTATATTTTTTGTATTATAATTTTTCATACTTAAAATATTTCAAGTTTTTTAAAAAGAAATTTTTTTATTATTATTTGTTAATCTGTTTAAAAGTTATGGCCAGTTTTGTTTAGTTTTTAAAATTCAACACTATACAACTGTTTTAATAGCGCCTGGTACATGATGTCAAAAAACTTGAGGTCTTTGAACTCGAAAAAATAAAAAATAAAATATATAAAATAACCGGTACAACTTGTTATATACCAAAGTAAATAAAAAAGTTTTTTTGTTATTTATTTTTAAATATTATTTTCATGTTATTTCGTCATAATGATGGGTAAACGCAACCGAGTGCCATTGATACTTGTCCATGGTCCATGAATCATTAAATAAAATATAAGATGAACATCTATTATCAAATTAACGTGTGACAGTTTTGAAAAATCCATTCATCTATAAAAAATAAATAATATAATAAATTTAAAAAAGTAAAATTCAACTTACTTTCAAGCTTTGAAAATAATGCAGGTGTACTAGCATCAGATAGTGCTAAATTAAGATGTTTTTGAGCTGAACCATAGTCAGCATGAACCTTGAACATAAGCCCAAGTCGCAAATGAACATCGCATGCACGTGGAAAACTTGGATCCGCCCATAATACCTGTTGAAATGCCTTTATTGCCCTGTAAAAAATAAAATATATAAATAATCAATATTAAAATAATATCTTTTTATTTTTATTTTTCATTGTAATTTATATGTATATATTGTGAAATAAATGACACGGAAGAATTGTGCAATTGCGACCTTGCAATGTGTTTGATAAATGTATGCGTTTGCATGTGAACTTGTTGAAAATAAAGAGGGAGAGATACAAGATGTACCCAAGTGCAACCTTGAGAGTTGCCAAGAAGGAAGGGATATTCAACGATCAAATAAAATAAAAAATAAAATCACATTGCTCAGCTGACGTGTGATTTACATCACTGGGTTAAACTCTTTCATTCAAAATCTACCTCAATAAAATATACATTATATAGACAATGGAACAAATTTATAATTGTCATGTTTATTTTATTTTTTTTTTTCAAATTTACATATTAAACTGGTCCATTCATTTTTTTAAAAGCCTAGAAATAAGTGACTCATCACAATGAAAATGTCAATGACTTTTAGTGACTTTGTCTTCAATATGCCTTAATGGAATTACAAATTCTTGATAAATTTATTATTTCATACACGTCATATGTAAAATTATTTTTATTATTTTTCAAATTATTCAAGACTATTTTTCATCAGGAAATAATATTCGTTTTTTTTTATACAATACATTGACCTGTGTTTCATCTATTTTTAAATATCACTTACAATTGATAATTTATTATTCTTTTTTATGTCTTTTGTCGTGTACATTTTTACATTTTAAAACAAGAAAATATATATACTCGATCAAGTAAAATAAAAATAATGCTCTATTTGTAAATTTAATTTATATGACAAAAAGATAATACTGTACATATTTGTCAAGATAAATCGTAAAAAGTTGTTCGAGGAAAAAGTTGAATAAAAAAATGAAGCAAGTACAACGACATAATTATCAGAGAAAAACCAATGGACTATGTTTATGGTTAATTGTTTTTTCTAATATTGTATATATTATACAAGACATAAATGGATAAATATATATAAATTATTTTAAATATATTTATCGGTGGATATATGTGTGTGCAGCGTTTATGGATGAATAAAATATTCATGTGTACATATAAAAAACAAGTACAAGAAAGTACATTGACTTGGTATGAAAGGATGAGTCAGAAAAAACCAGCTTTTAAGAGAGTAAGTATATATAGGTGTATAATGGTAGCCTTATATTTTGTGGTATTTATTTTTAATGCATATCTCAAGAGACAATGTGATAGGTTAAAATTACAATCTCAATAAAAAATTTTTTTAAGTATCATATTTTACTGATAGTAATTTCTTCAAACTCATCATGTTTTTGTTTTTAAGTTAATTGACTATTAAATTAACTCAGGAATAAATTTAAGTTATAAAAAAATTTATTATAAAGTTTGCTGATTTAAAAAAAAAAAAGTTTAAAGGTGATAATTTTATTTGGCAATTTTTCAAGAGATTATTTGTTGTTTTTGTTAATTTTTCGACAGGTTATTCATTGGCCATGATTGATGACTTGTAATACGCAATTCTTTCAAGTCAAAAAGTAAAAATCATTGTGGCTGAAGGATATTAGTTTTAACGTGTTTCATTAGACAGAAGATTAGTCTAGAGACATATGGCTTTTAAAGCCACCACGAAGGCTCACTTTCTAGAAAAGAAAATTTTTATAAAATAACAAAAGCTACAAATATTCCAAGAAAATTATAATATTTAATGGCTTTGATTATGCAAAACGTTAATTCTTAATTATTAATTTTTATTTAAATTCTTTTTATGTAGAAAATATTAATAAAAAATATTCTCAGAGTTTTTTTCTATAATTTTACTTGATTTTCGTATTTGTAATTATTAAATAACAAAAATAATATTTGACATATCAAAAAATATATATTTATACACATCATAATTGTTAATCAAGTGTTTTGTTGGCACGTGACATGAACACGCACATAACACAAAAAAAAAGTAATTTCCTGATGTAAATAAAATACAAGTTGAGTAATAATAATGCACCCCATGGTTAAGGGTTGCCTTAAATACAAAAACACTTTGTAAATTAATTAGCTATGACATTTAAAGATTACACTTGATGATCTTGAATAAATTTATAAATAAGGGTTGCCTTAAATACAAAAACACTTTGTAAATTAATTAGCTATGACATTTAAAGATTACACTTGATGATCTTGAATAAATTTATAAACAACAAGATTCTACACATTTTCTACGGATGTTTTTTCGTTTTTGTTAGAAAAAAAAAATTAAAACCCAATTAAATAAATAAATAAAGTCAAATTAATATTATATATATGTTAATTTTTATTAATAATATATGTTAAAACATTAAACAAACAATTAGATATCATTTTCAGTTTTATCCATATAAAAAGTGATTAAATACGATAAAATCCGACTACATTTTTAAGCGAAAATTTGGACGGTTTTATTAGGAGCGCATAACGAGTGAGTAG
>JAPYYR010000772.1:0-22847 GCA_030523065.1 Aphidius colemani
AAAAAAAAAAAAAAAAAAAAAACACAAAAAAAAAAAAAAAGAAAAAAAAAAAAAGACAAGAGAAAAGAAACAGAAAAAAAAAAAGAAAAAAAAAAAAAACAAAAAGAAAATAAGAAAAAGAAAACTATAAGAAATGAGAAAGGGGGCATGTCAAGGGTGAAGGGGGAATTAAAAAGAAAATGGCTGGTCCCGCCATTAATTAATAATAGAACCGAAGTCGAAGTCGATGGAGAGAAAATGAAGAAAAAAAAAAACGAAAGAAATGAAGAAGAAAAATAAGAAAGAAAAAAAAAAAAAAGTAAGATGTAGAATATAGTGAATAGAAAAAATTCCAGAGTCGTTTTCTTATACTTGGCCAGCCAACTTGCTTTACTTGCCACCACCAGTACCACCCTTATTTTATTTGGTGTGAGAGGGTGGCAGTATAAGTCCACAGAAGGGGGTACAAGAATTGAGGGGGGTATAAATACAAAAAAGGGGAATGGATTTTATGCCCAGAGCAAGATATATGGCGGCCGCTACGCCCGGGCAAAAATAATATTAATATCGAAAAAGTAAAGGAGGGAAAAAGTTTTACAGGCTGGCCCTGCTTTGGGCAGGGAATATCAACTATAATAATAATCATAATAATAATAATAAACGCCCAAGCGGGGCGCCATTGCTTGATATGCCTCCCTCTACATTTTTTCACCCCCTTTGGTCCCCCTTATTTATTTTTTTTGCTTTTACTGACTCTTTTTCTCGCTCCCTCATTCTCCCTCGGTACCACCATTACAAACTCACCCTTCCACCCCCATTTTTCATACTATAACCATGTATGCTCATATGTGCTATACAGCACACACATGAAAAATAATTTTTCTGTATTAGTATATATGGTATATCGTAAGTTAGATGAAAAAAAAAAATAAAAAGCTACTTTGTGTGTTGGTCCACGGGGTGGATAGGTGGCTGAATGAGGATGGAGCTAAGGGAGGCTATATACTCGAGGATTAGATTAGCTTCTACTGGCTTCGCAAAGGCTTATACAGAGTCCAATAGCACCAAACAAAAATGGTCGGTTTACGAAATATTTTCTGTTGAAAATAAATAAGAAAATATCATAATAATAATCATATTATGTAGAAAAAAAATGATGAAATTGTGAAAAACAAAATCAGATTAAAAACAAAAAACATTGACATGAATCAAAGTCAAACTTGCAGGTAGTTTTTTCGATTCAAAGTTTTTTTTTTCGATTAGTTTTTCCTATCGAAAAGAAAAAAGCTTTTATTACAAAATCATTGAAAAGTTCATTATTTTTAAGGACCACTGGTTTGTGTCATTCATGGAACAATTATTTATTTATTTTTTTTATTTTTTCCATCATAAATTTTCATTTCTTATTTATGTATTTTTTTTATATACTTTTTTCGTTACACTTCAGCTTGATTATCTTCGTTTCTCATTCTCATTTTATCAAACGATCGGTCGCACTGTATACTATAGTATTCTGACATTGTTGGTGAGGGCAATTATTTGTGTTCTCCGATTGGACCATTGCAGACCGTTTGTTATTTTCCGGGAGAATTAATCTCGCACACGAAGACAAAATCCAAAAGATACTGTCAGATCCATCGGATTAATGGTGGTTGTGTTCTAATGAATCCATAGTGACGTCATTGAACGATTGTGGCTGGGCATCAGAGAGCTTTTTTTTCCATTTTTTTATTCCCTTATATTCTTTCTACCAATCGTTTTTATTATTTTATTTTCATCGATTCTCTTGCGGAAACAAAACGAAGGTCTTTTCCTACTTTCTATCTAATCCAAAGAACTACCCTGAGACATCTTGGATGTTAGTTGCTTTATTTTTCCCTGACTTTTTTCATTATCTTTTTTTATTTTCTATATTTCTTTATAGGATTTTTCACAGAGTATATTTGTTGGTTAAAAAAAAAGCGCAGATGCATTTATATTAAATCGCAAAAAAAGTAAAAAAAACCCCAATGTTATATTGGTTATCTGGTCGAAATAGAGGCTTTTGTCTTGGCGTTGCTCATAAGCGTGGATTTACTTTTATCCCATGTATTTCATTTCTCTTTCTCTTCATTTTTTTTATCTCTAATTCAACGGTTTTTTGTATTTTTTACATCTATCCTTGTTGTACACATATGTACTTGCTTCATTTTATTTTTTTTTCTACGCTCGACCACCCCCAAAGTCATCCCCCATGCCGAGAAAGCATCTCTCGTTTTTTTCCCCTTTTTTTTACCGTAATTCATTTTTTTTTTTGTCGCTTGTTTTGGGGTGAAAGTTAGTTGCAAAGCCTCCAAGCACGATCCACATAAACATACGACTCTTCAACACACATATTTTTTCATTTTTTTGTATATTTTTTCCTTCGTTTTTTGACTTTACGATATCGGTGGCTGTGTGTGGGTGTCTATTATCATGCACGCATTTTCGTAACTACTAGCAAGTAGTTAGGAAAAATTCATATGTATAAAAAACTCACACATGTCAAAGTATATGTATTTTGTTTCATTATCATACTATTACTTTTTGTCGACATCATAAATTGCCATTTTTTCATGGGCTTTTTCATCTGTGCTTTATGCCTTTTACTTTTGCCATTAATGTCAGGTTTCCTTCTTTTTTTTCTTCTGTATGAAAGTTTGGATATTAACTGTACTTTTATATACATATTCAAACTCATATATCCATCCTGTACTAACAGGCATTGATTAATCTATTGCTTTTTCAAAAATAATAATTATTATTGGTTTTATTTTGTTTTTTATTTTGTTGTGAGAGGTAATAACCTATATTTCGCTCTCAATTACATGGTCACTCGATCTCGCGGTCATCGATCCGATTGAACGTGACTTTTCTTGCCAAAAACATATATCCAACTGGAAGATTATTAATGAATGGTCACGTTATTTTGATCCCTTATCATAAATTTTTTTTTATATTTCTTCTGGGGTATTAGAAAGATGATGGAAAATAGCTTTTAAAAAATGATCAAAACAAAGCTTTATTCCTTTTTTCATAACATAAATAACATTCTATTATTTGTTTTTTTATTTATTAAATGTTTTTCAAATCGTCTATTGTAAAGCTAGCAATTGAATAAAAAAATAAAAACAACCGAAGATTGATATACATGCCTACATGTGCTTACTGAAAAATGACATTGAAATAAATATGTAAAAAATAAAAGTTGCAAGTTGTATTTGATAATGGAAGCATTGAGTTATAACTGCAATTTGAATGTCAGAAATTTTTTTATTATTTATATATAGATGAGAGATGAATCCCATCGAGGATTGAGCGCAATCGGATTTCAGTGGTGACTTATCCCCGACAAGATGATATTAATGAAGAGAAAAGTATATGCACTCGTTGAGAAATAAAAAAAATTATGCAAAAATAAAAGAAAATGAAATATAATAATATTAAAAATGAGATAAAAAAAAAATCAAGTCTAGAATTATCGATCTCAAGTGTCTCAATGTAAAGCTGAGAGAATCTACGGAAATGTGTTTACTAAATCGGAGGCTACATTGAGAAAACCAAACGCTCGTCAATCGCGATGAAGAACGTTCAATCACGTTATTTACAAGAATAACAGGATTCGCATTGGAGCTTTAGATTTCCGATAATAACGCACCCCCAGGTCTTCTATGTATCTGTCCATAGATAAATATACCTATGTATATAAAAAAAGTGATCCATCTTGAAATCGTCTCGTCTACCTATGGAAATCGAATAAAACCACTCGTACCATGTCGATTTTTTGTTCCTTCTTTCGACTTTTTCCCATTCATTTGTTTCGTAGTTAATATCCTAATGATGAATGCAAACACTCCTCTCTGTTTAACTTTATATTTAATCTAAAATATACAAATGCTCTCTCAATGCAATGTACATGATGAATACGCTTTTGTTTCAATGATTTCTTTCATTATAAGACTCTCTTTCTCTGCTCTTCATAGACGTATAAGGTTATTCTTTTCTTTGTTGTTCTTGATTTTTTTATATTTATTTTACATTGACTGAAAGACTGAAGGCATACTTAGTAGGTTTTTCTTTTTGTTTATTCATAGAAATATTTTTGTTTTTATTCATTCAAAAGAAATAATAATAATGAATCGTCGGTGAATGATAGAACAGTGGTATAGTAGGGGGTTGGAGGTTGGGTCACAAGTTATTCGAGCACTTGACCCGAGGAGAAGTAAAAATAAAAAAAATTTATATATACGATGGGACAGAGGTCTGCACTTTTGGTGATTAAAATGAAGCCGGGAATTAGAGTGTAGGAAAGTCGCGTCCGCGAAAAAAGAAAGACGAGTGATTCGGAATAAGAAAAAGCATCAGTAAAATCGAGGGGTAACTTTACTATTTTTTTTATTTATTTTTTTCTTCTGGCCTTTTTGGAAAAATAAGTAGAAGGGGCCGAAGAATTGAAACCCAAGAAGGAATAATAAAAAAAAAACCAAATGAAAAGAGGATAAAAATATATATACATAAAAGAATTGAGGAAAAGAGAGAAAATAACGCGGCAATGGCAATCAGTGAAATGGCGGCGAAAATAAATGAATGGAAATTGAGTCTGTCTTGTTGGGAACGAACAAGTGAAGCAAGCGACCAACCAACCACCGATGAACCAACCATCTCATGGTGATGTAAATATATATATACATTGTCAGGACACACGGAAGGTCCGCTTGCCATTTCTCTATATATATAAACCTGAAGAAATGGATTGCTAAGAGGATGTCACATTTGTGAATTCGTGATTGCAAAAAAGCCAAAAAATAAAACAAAAATATTCTCTTTTGCCATTTTTACTATGCTGCCTATGTATTCTGCTTTTTTTTGTACTTATTTACTCTTTTTTGTTGCTATTTATTTTTGCGATCGTCTTTTAGCATCATACGAAGAGAGGAATCTTCTTCTTTTTGCAAAATTTAAGATATGTTTGATTCAGCAATGGCGATTCTCTACTGTTCAACTGACAGCACCTACTAACGAGAAAACAAAAATGACAAAAAGAAAAAACTCACCGCTTGTCACTTGAATGATAATATTCCATCTAACTCCTTCTTTTACTCCCTTTGGCCTCTTTTTTTGTTTTTTATTCATCTTTTAGTGTTTCAAAGTAATTTTTTTTTTACTTTTTATTTGTTACATTTCATTTTTTATCCTGTCCGTTTCTCTTTTATTTTGTATCAATCTTTTTATCTTTACATATTTACCAATATTCATTATTCAATTGCGTTTTAGTCTATAACAGAAAAATATAAATAATTTATAACACATTATCATCGGAATATATAAATTACGCTTTGAAATTATTGTATATACAAACAAATAGATATTTTAAATTTGATAAAACGATTTATGTAATGTTATTTGAATTGTGTCTGATTATTTTATTCATTTATATTTTGTTATTTTTGTCTTTGTGTATAAATAAATATTTGATTGCATACTTTTATTTTTTCTTCAGCTTTAATGTTTGTAATAATGAATTTTTTGATTGTCCAAAACAATTTCCTATAATATATATAGATATGATTGGTATTACATCGATATTTATTTTTTATTTTACTTCCATTTTAACAGGATGAAATTTTCGGGAAAATAAAATGTATCTCATTCTCTTTCTACTGATGATAAAATCGACGAAAAAAACGAAGGCACGATGACCCCACCGACGAAAATGACGACTATTCGACCCAAGCAAAAACAAGCTTAATGCCTTGGAAAAAATAACACATATTTACCCCAGCCGCCCCTTTTCCACCTACAATATTAACATGTATGTGTGGATAATGTATATGTCCATCGTTTTTTATCATCATTGGCAGTATTTTTTTTTTTTTTTTTCTATATAGTTTTATTTATTTATTTATTTGGTCTTGTGAAACACGAGGGTGGAAATATTTGGTAAAAAACCGAACACTCTGTTTCTTTTTGTGTCTCGGAATTCGAAGCTTTTCCTCATTGACAAATCTCGATATCTTTTCCGTAATCAACCTCGTACCCCTATTCACCCCTTATCATCAAACTGACTGCCCGACTACGTGATACGATCGATGGAATCTGCATAGATTCAACCTCAGATAAAAATGAAGGATAAAATATAAAGAAATAAAAAAATAAATAAGAAGAAAGAAAACGAAATAATGATAATCAAAAAGTATATAAAATTACGTTTGTCGGATATAGTTCAGGAAAAATTATTTAATAATATTCCAGGATAGATTGGTAAAAGCGTTGTGATTCATTGAAAAGATAGTGTCACATTGGATTTCCGATGACTCAATATTTATCCAATATTCCAAGAAAAAGAATAATTACATTTAAATCAATTTACCGATGAAAATTAAATTTAAAAAAAATAAATCTATATAAATAATCATTTTTTCAATATAAATTATAATAATTAATTATTCAAATAATAATTATATATGTAGATTAATAGGGAAAAATATATGTATATAATAATAATAAGAAAAATTAATATGATAAAAATCCCAGATGAGCCACACCTATGCGCAGCAGTTACACATTTCCATATCCCCTATTCTAAAGCTCAAGCTCATATGAGTATATAGTATTTTGTGTCTCAGTCCAGTATTTCCTTGAAGACGCAATACAAGAATCCCTATAAATGTGTATATAACCGAGCCGAAAGCTCCTGAATTCCCTCACATCTACATGAAACCGAAGTAAATTCATTCTCTCAAGTAAGAGAGCACAAGAGAGGGCAAGAAATGAGATGATAAAAATAGAGAAAAAATATTGTGGGTGAAAAAGAGGAATTAATAGAGAAAGATAGGGAAAATTCACGTTTACTCAGAGTAGGGATGAAAAAAGAGTGCTTAACTGTCCTTCGGCCACATACGTACACATATGTATTCACATAAGTCACCTATGCGAATATTCAAGAGGGAAAAATGACACACGTTCATTTACTCACAAATACATTGATATCTATTTCCCCTCAATTTCTCCCACCCACATAAAAATGGGCGTTGATAACGCCATATTGGTAACGCCCACTATGCGATCACCAACAATTTCATGTTCTCTATTTCCCTCTCTGGCAAATTTTTAGTTTTTTTTTCTCCTCCAAACCCTTCTTATCTACTTTTTTAACTCAATGACACCGCGATGCACATATACACACATGTAAATTTTCGTTTTTCTCATATGTGAAAACGCAAGTGTCGTGTTGGGTTGAAAATAAGGAAAGTTGAAGGCAAAAATACAGAAGAAAGGAAAAAAAAAAAAGGAAAATTAAGTGTATAGTGGGGAGGTTAAAAAAAGTCGTGGGTAAAATGAAATAAGGGTGGAAAATTGGGTGGCAGGGGTGAAGATGAAAAAGTGAAGAAGAAGAAGAAGAAGAAGAAGAAGAAGGGTGCTCAGCTTATTTCAAAATCCAACACACACGATGTTAGACGAAGAGTAAAAAAGAATAAAAGGTGTCGCTTCAAGAAATGTTCATTCCCCTATTCGCGAATCTCCTGACTTAACTTGCCCACCCTCACAACCCCCTTTATTCGCCTACCCTTATTATAAGTATATGTATATAGACAACACCTGCATGTGAAAATATATAAACACATATACTTTATTTTGTTTTTTTTTCCTACACCCTCGTCATTCGCAACTGGCTAAGAATTTTTTTTCTCATTTTATATTTTTCTCGCTCATACTGATATGCCACTTCAGGGTCGTTTTTGCTCGTTACCTTGTGCCAATATACAGCGTAGATTTCCAGCTCTTAAATGCAAGGATACACCTCGCCTTTATACATGCATATATTAACCAATACGCCGACGACGACTCTGACTAGGACTCTGGCCATTATACCACTGACTTCATCTCCTGTGGACGGTAACGATCCGATGTGTTTTAAAAGCCTCGAAAAATCCTGTGAATATATTTTTCACTGTTTATCTCGCTTTTTTCTACCACTCAATTTAGTGGTATCTTTCTCTTTAACTCTGCCTCTTTTATTTAAGTTATATAGACCATCAGTTGATTTCAGAGTTTGGCAGGGCTCATTTTAGAGTTGAAAATTATGCAAGAGTTATGGACGAGAATTGGAAATGATCGTGACTGAGAATATTCAAACGAACACGGGAGAAATTGAGTTTAGCCAGTTATAATATATATGGCTTCATAGTGATCCAGATTTAACACTGTTATATACTGTAGTTAAATTTTATAAATTATTCTTTCTTCAAGTATCTATATATTATTTAAATTATATTTTATTATTTACTTTTCAATTGTATTATTTTTAGGAATGACAGTTTACTGTGAAAAACGTAAATAGTAAGAAGAAAGAATTATCGTTTGACTCGAACGACATTAATAGAAACAAAGAGACGTTCGTGAAAATAATTTTAAAAAAGTCATATGTCGTTACGTTGAAAAAGTTTGGAGTAATGTATAGTTTTAGGTTTTGAAATGCTTAGTTTTTTATTTTTTTAAATAATCTACTTGCTCTCAATATAGATAGAGTTAAAAATGGGAAAAAAAGTAGTTTACATGCGCGCGTGCGACACGTCGGTTAAATTTATATTCTTTCCTTTTGAAAAACCATTTGTGTATACAATAGGTTTAATATTATATCTATATACAACTTGTACTGCACGCAAAGTGTATAAGTCATGTATATCTTTACCTATAACAATGTCAAGTGGTGTTGTTTGAATGGCTTGAAGTATTACTAACAATGAGCAACATCATGGTTCTATTGTCGCGTGTAAGTAAAACGATAGACAGAGTTTAAAAAAAAATAAATATAATTTGTTGAATAAAGATAAAAAGCCATGAGCCAATCTTGTTCCGTCAGATGCCGACACAAGTATCCGTTTGCTTGGCATTCACCAAGTCCATATTTACCAATCTTTTTCTCTCTTATTTCAACATCAATTTTTATATCATTTTTTTTCAACCTCATGATTTTCACTGCCTTCATAGTATTATGATTATCAAGCACATTCCTATTCATAAAAATAAGGAAAAAAATTATGAATAGAAAATACAGATGTCATTCATGAAATAGAAATAATAAAAATAAGAAATAGACAGCGATTACTAGCAAAATGTATACTTGAAGAAACAATAATTAACTAAAAGCTTGAATTGGCAAAAAATAGTATTTTGATTTGTTTGTTTGGCTCCTTTTTTTGTTGACAAAATAGAGACAAATATATATATCTATTTTAGTTAAGAGATTGTAAAAAGCTCAATAAATTGATGTTGATATATGAGTAAATGCATTTTGGTCCCTTGTCCAAGAAAGGACACGTTCTAGTAAAAGCCAAAGATGGCAGCAGGACAGCAGTTGAAAGAGCTTCAAGAAAAAAGAAAAGACAAAGACTTTCCAACGAGGAAGAAGCTAAGTGCTTTTTGTCGGAAAATTATATGATATAGCAAAGTTGAGAATAACGTGCGGGTGTTTTTTTTCGCCTTGGTTCTTCTCGTACTCCAATGTCGGATTAGAAAATATGATTAGCTTCGTGTGGCATGGTTGTGAGGGGTAAAACGGTGGTTATGGGTATACACACAGGACACTCTGGAAGACCATGTCTTGAAGTAAAATGAGAATGACAGAGGGTGAGAATGAAAATAAGGAAAAAAAATAAATAAATAAAGTAGGAGGGTGAAGAAAATAACAAAAAAGAGGGCTTGGATGAGGAAAATGAAAGTAGAATATAGAGCCGAGAGTATATATATGTAGGTGATACTCTTTTTGTTGGTTATAGGCTGCGAATTTTATGTGTTGCTCTAGTCTTGGCTACTATACGTGACAGCCTCCAACATCATATATCAACTCACTGACTTGGCAATTTTTCCTTGTCAACATATACAATACTAAACATTGTATCATTTGGAAATTGATAAAAAAAGATAAAACATCTGCTGGGAAACAATAAAATAATAATAAATTATTATTTTTGACCTTTAAAATTAATGGGAAAATTGAAAATATATATTGGTCGTTCTCAATTATCGTAGATAAATTGAAAAAAAAAAAAAAGAAATTATTTATCTCATTTAGAAAGCAAATAGTCATAAGATTATCTATTCATTTTTTACATGTTTTCACTTGTCGAATTTTTTTTTATTTTCTCGACAGTAAAAAAAGCTTGCTTAGAATTTTAACTCTTTGAATATCACTTTTTTCACCATCGTTTTATGCTTGTTACTTTTTTGCAAAAAGCTTTTTGTAAAAATAAATAAAAAAAATTCACTGAAATGTTCTGTTAACTAACTGACTGCAGTATACAATGTGAATTTTTTAGTTTTTATATGTGAACAAACATTGTCATATATTCCATCAACGAATGACATGACTTTATAAATTCATTTTTCATCTTTTTCAAAAATTTATACATTCACAGCAATCAGGACAATTTTATGAACATATAGAGAATGTGGAAAAAAAATATTGCTTTCACAAGGACAACTGTTATTTGTCGTGAACAAACACTTGAATGTAAAATTAAGTTTTGTAAAAAAGTCTTTCTTCTATACTTCTCAAGTTTACAAAGAAAAAAAAAATAGACACTGAATAAAATATAATAATACAAATAGAAGATATATTTTTGAATTAAAATATAAATTTCAAATTTAATTATCCTTGAAAATTAGATCTTTATGTTATGGTTCGAAGAGCACTCCTGAAAAAAATGTGTGTATTTATTTGAATTGAAAAAAGGGAATAAAAAACGGTCTAAGTATTTGTTGCGAAAATGAAAAAGAAAAAAAAAACATAAGAAAAGACACTCGAAACATGACGAGTTCATATATAGCTCTTGGGGGCTCTCAGCGATGAGTATTTCCCAGAGGAGGTACCCCAGGAGTCAATTCATCAGTCGGCCCTACGCAGACATTATACACTCGTGCTGCATAATAAGACGAGTAGAGGCCAATTTTTACGGCCAATTTTAGCTATATCACTTCATTTTCAGCCCCTGGGTCATTTTTACTTTTATTTTTTTCGTATATACCTTCAAACTTGAGTCGATTCAAATGACTCAATACAATATATACACAAACTATGTATCATTTATACAAAACTTAAAATGTATATATTTTTTTATTTTAAAAAAAAACCCTTTTGATGGGAAAGTTTTAATCATCCGGGAAAACAAGTTGTGCTGATGACACACGTTCCAGTGATCGATAACGTCCGAAAACGATCAGTTCCACACCCAATGCCTTCAAATTCTCTACCCCCTGAATCTCCAATTGTCCACCCTATTTATTTATTTTTTTTTTTTACTAACCCCCTTTCTCAATTTTTTGTATAACCCTATATATGAACGTGAAAACTAACTCTTAAAAAAAAAGGGAAAAAACATTCCGATCAGAAATTTTGTATCGATTTTATTTGTGTTTAATGTTAAGAACCATGTATGCGTATAGTTTCACATATATCTTGTAATTTAAAAAATAGGGAGCTTTTATTTCACCCCCTTCTTCTATACAAATACAAGCCATATATTTTTCATCGTTAGTTTATCCATGATTCGTCATTTATTATTAATAGAAAAAAAGAAAACTAAAACCGATTTTAATATGAAGAATGATTAATAACTATCTATATTTACAAAAATATTTCCCCAATTTTTTCAAATCTATTTTTTATTTAAATGCTTCATTGGTATTATTATTAAATGTATGAAATTTTTTTCAACAAGCTAAAGAGTTGGGGGGTTTGTTTTATAATCAGGTGGCTGAAAAGCTGTCCATCTCATTTATGACAGCGATCGGTCAGTGTCCACCCTATATTTTAACTTTGGATTAAATTGAAGAACAAAAACAAGCCACTCGGCCACTCAACCGTTGTTGATTCTTTGGATTAAAAAATTTTTTGACCAACCCAGATTAATTATTATTGATAGATATATAAATAAGAGGGTTTAACATTTAAAAAATTGAATAATAAATTGAATCCTTTTTCTTTTAAATGGATAAACATATATAATTTGACTGATTTGATCGAGTTAAGTTTGTTGACAATTTACCGAATCAATCATGATTTTGGAAAACTGAAGGGTTTGACCCAAGACAACCAGGCAAACTAATAATGAAATAGAAGAAAAAAAATAATCAATAAATAAAATTGAAAATAAAACAAACAAAACGACTAAGAAAAATAATGAAAAAAGAAAATATTTTTATTACAAAATAATGCATTCGATCAATTACTGTGAGGGAAGATGGCTCGATCGAACGAACTCCTTCTCTGGTCCCTGAACCTCTTTTAACCCACTCCTATTTATCTGGGAGGCAAGAAAGCTCTTCAGCATGTGTGGAGATGAATCAAGGGAGGAGAAAAGCAAGTATAATATGGAAGACGAACGAAACAAGTAGAGAAGAATAAGTTTAAAGAAAAAAAATAATAGAAAAATGAAAATAAAAAAAAAATATATAACTAGTATATGGAGGGTGGACGTTAGGCCGGAGGCGTTGGGACGCTGGCTAAAGATCCTGGAGGTGGTGGTGTAAAATATGGATTTATCCCTCCTCATCTAGAAAAGTTGGGTCTTCCTTCAATCCACCTCACGTATACATTTACCCCGATCTATTTTTTTTCCCTCACATATGTATATACATAAATAAATATGAGCATGTGTGTGTGGGTGTATGTATTAATGTGAAAGGAGTATAAGACTAAGATAGACAAAAAAGAAAAAGATATATATTTTCCTCATGTGTGACGTCATACACATATAAGAAGGCGAGCTAGCATCTTCCCATTACGTGTGGGGTGTTGTGGGTCGTTTGTTAGACGGGACCGGTTGGTCAGGACTCCAGGGAGACACGCGAATACGCGAGAAGGGATCAACACATACATACTCATATATATCTAAGGGAAAATGACTTTCTTTGTATTGGTAAATGTCTCAAAAATAAGAATAAAAAAAATTAAGGACAAGAGGGGCATGTTTTGTTACTGTTTTATTCGTATGGGCGTATATGAAACGCGCGTTTCCATTTAGTTATTTTCTTACCTCACTCTGTTCTCCATGTGCATATGTATATGTGGATAAAAAAATATATGTATATTATAATAGTGCACCCTGAGGCCGCTATATGAGGGTGGAGAAAATTTCAAGATAAAGAAAAAATATATATGTGGATATGCATACACTCATACACACCCACACATGTCTTAAAAATAACCGAGAAAATTCTTTTAACTTGAACAATGGAAAATTTATAATAGAAAAATTGATATTATATTTTTCATTATTATTATTTTTAATATAATTATATTTTAGATTGACTATCATTGTTATTAAATGATTTGAGAAGTTTGAAGATGTGTATGTGTCGATAGTGAAAGTTGTACGAAAGATTGATTCATTAATTTTTTTATAATTATATTTTTATCTAATTTTAATATTGAAATTCTAAGTATAGATATACTTCAGCATCTTACATATTGATCCTGAGACCACACCAGCCAGGGTAAAAGTGTCAGAGGGTCTTCACATATCATATTTTCACATATGAAAGTTTTTGAATAGTATATGTATGCATATGTAGATGTGTATAAGTAGAAATGATATTATACTGTATAGCATAAAATGGAAATATAGAAGTAATATCTTTACACATGGGTTTTATATCTCATGGGGTAATTTAAAATGCGATTACGGAATGGGGTATAGTCTGAAAAGGGATCAGAAGCATTCGTTGGGTGGACATAAGAATAGCTAATACCAAAGAATACGAAAAAAAATGAAAATAAAGGAAAAAAAGAATAAAAAATTTAAAAAGAGAAAAAAGGATGCTTAGATAGTCCAAGGAAGTGAGAGATAATTTTTTTTTTTTCTTTTATTTTGGATGGCTTTAGAAGGGCAGTATAAGGACGGTTGGGAGGAAAAGCAAGAGGTGGTTGGAAAAAATAAATTGACAGAAGAAAAAATAAAAAAAATGTATGAGAGAAAAGGATGCTTGGTTGGGTGCCTGGATGGCTGCCATTAAAAGATTTCACCCCCACCGATGGCCATATATAAGGGTGAGTAATCTGAGTGAGTCCAACCCTTCTTTCTTATGTTTTTTTCTTTATTTTCTCACCCAACCCGCATCAATACCCTCCTACTTTTTCCTCATTCTGGTCACCCTATATGCCAGTACCATCTTTATGCCATATACCTCCTTCATTTCAACAGAGCAAACGAACAAAATAAATAAGAATAAAAAAATTATATTAAAAAAAAAAAGATATAGAGAAAATAAGAGAAAGATAAAAGTTAAGAATACGTCCGACGCAAACTCGCGTGTGTGTCTATCTACTTATGTACGCCACCCTTGGGTGTGGACACTTCGAGAAAGGGGAAATCTATGTGTGCAAAATTTTTCACTCCTACCTTACTCGTATGCATATGAGAAGATATCCATATATGTATAACTTTATGCACACACTCACACTCAAAAAATATATGCAAACGCTTTAAGAGAGATAGAAAAAAAAAATAAAAAACAAATTGCACATGCATGTGTGCCTGTGTTGGATACATATATCTTTTTACCTGTGGGAGAGAGCCGAGCAAAGCAATGCTTCACAAAGACGAGGGATGAAGAAATAAGAATGATAAAATGAGATGAAAAAAAAGCAACAAGAAAAAATGATATGGAAAAAAAGAAAATAGTTAAAATAAATAAATAAACAAAAAAAAAAGAATCAAAAAATAAAAGAAAAGGGGTCGTTGAAAGAAAACTAGATAGGGGTTGAAGAAATAGATGATGAGAGTATCAGAAGAGACCTCACATATATACACAGTGAATACACGCATACAGTGAATTAAAAAATAAAAAAAATAAAATAAATACACATACTGCATGAGTCGCGCGCGCACACGTACGGATTACAGAGGGTAGAATTGGCAGCTCTGATCAATATTCGATTTTTGAAATATCTCTCTCCCTACTGTTAAACTCGGGGACAGTCCCCCTGCCCCGCATTCGACTCTTTCACAAAGGGGGTAGTGAGTTGGGCCACCCGTTCATCTTTGTCATCTACGTCTTCGTCATCATCATCGTCGTCGTCGTCCTCATAGTTTTCTGCATAGACCTTTTTCTCATCTTCATCATTGTCCTCGTCTTTCATCGTCCTTCCTCTCTTAAAAACGCAATCTTATTTCTACCTTTTTCATTCTTATACCTTTCATCAGTCTGTCTCACTTACATTTTTTTTTCCCTGTCGAATCCACCACTTTTAAACTTCCTCCTCACCCTCTTTACGCCGTTGCCAGCACGTTCCTCGAAAGCTCGATACTCCATTTGTATTTTTAAACTGGAATCCTTATATATACGAATGTGCCCGAGTCTTTTTTATTTCCTCCTTCTTTTTCTATCTATTTTTTTCTTTTTCATTCTTACATTGTCTACCTCACCAGCTTCGTCATCAGCATCACCATTACCACTGCCATGCACACTTTGTAATTTTTTATTTTACTCTATTTTTTGCATATTGTCACTTTTGTAAAAGTATTCCTTACCTATTTTTTCTACAGCATGAACAATTATATTTTTCTTCAAATCCACATTACATCACAAGAGTGACCCCACGCCTCCGAATTTGAATAGGACATCTAAGTTTATACTGAAACATGTTAAAATGATTGCCGTTAAAGTTTATGGAAAAAGTACAGGGCAAAATTATATATACGATTCGTTGGAATTTTGAGGAAAATAAGAGGACACTCAATAAGTATATATCTCTCGACTGTACCTAAGGCTCTTTTATTTATTTTTGTATTTTTTTTTTACATTTACTTTTCTCGTTTATCTTTATCGTTCATTTTATCCAGCGTATGTGTAAATATGCGTGATGGAAATTTAAAAAAACCATGTTGATATGTACGTAACGTATTGTTCGATTTGCATGCATGTACGACAAAAATCCCTTCGGTATTTTGTCACTCGTGCGAGTATATGAGTGACAGTGACACAGGTGCATTTTTAACCTTATACTTTTTCATTCCATTTTTTATTTTCGTAAAGAAATTGAAGGAAAGGAAAGACACTGGTGTAGTCGTGCGAAATGCAGGCATACAAAAGTATAGACTTGTGCACACACACACATAAATAAAAATGATACATTTCTCTCTCATTGAATTGGAATACATCTATGTATTTCAAATTTCTTTTTGTTCAGTTCACCTGTGTGACAACAGAAAAAAGCTTACAACGACGATGACGAGAACGATGATGACGACAAGTGATGGAATTTTTCAAGTCGTTTAAAATAAATCACGACATTTTTTGCCTCTATACTCAGTTTATTAAAAATTTTTCACTTATGCATGTATGAAAATACACATACTGTATATGCACATGACGATTAAAGACTCTGCTTGAATATGCCTTTGAGCATATTTATTTTTTTACTTTATTTTCTACTGATAATCAAATTTTTCCATTTTTTTTCTCAACCGCTTGATGGAGAAACGTTGTGGAAAATTTTCTTTGATCTCACCTCAGTTACCACGTGAGTGAAAAATGAAAGAAAAATAAAAAAAAACCATTTTTACCTTCTTCTACATACATCGTCACAATTTACAGTGAAAATATCTTACAAAATATATGAAAAAAAGAAAAAAAATTTTTGTTTGAGATTTTATGTATAAAAAAAAAAAAATAATAAAATAAATATAAACAAAAATAAAACCTAGAACATAAAAGAGAGTATAAAATTGAAAAGAAAAACTTATCAGATCAAATTGAAAATAAAAAAAAATTAGTAGAAATGAAAAGAGAGAAAAAGAAAAACGAAAAATTGGGCGTCTGACCCAAAACGGTTTGTACTACTTGCTGAGACCTGAGAGCACCCTAATGATGGAAAAAAAGGGTAATGAATTTGTCTCCCAATAGACCAAAGCATTGACATCGAATCACTGGACAGTAATTAGAAGGGTGAACTATCTATCCCTCATTAATGTTTGTTGATTGGCTGTGAGCATTACGTGGGCAGACACTCGCAAAACTCAGCAGGGGTTGTGAGTAAGCAATGATATATACATGTATAGTTTGTTTCTAGGCTTCAACTGGCCACGCCTATCCCCTTTTCATACCACTCGTTTGCAATATCAAAGGCGGTAACCTCTTGATAAATATATATATATATAAATTGTCTTTCTTTCTTTCAGTACTGCACAAATTAATTACTACGCCCACTCGACAAATGAGATCTTGCTCTTGAGTATGCGCGCAATGCGGTCAATCTTGATATCGATTTCTCCTTTATTTTTTTTCATTTGCCTATTTTTTACTCAATGAGGAATTTAATTTCCTGATAAATTATTATGCAGTGTGAGTTTAAATTATCCTTTTCCATCAGTAAACTTTAATTAAATTGAATAAAAAAAAATTAAATTAAATCTGTCAAATAATTATTATGAAATGTCAATTTAAAAATATTTATATAAATTGATTAATTAATTTGAAAAAATTAATTAAATTTAGTATATTATGATTTTATAAAATAATTATTTTTGATTAATTCCATCAGTAAATTGGCTGCTGATTGAAATAAACTGAGAAAGTTAAATTGAATTATTTTCCCTATTTTTTTTCTTGTTTTTTTTCTCTTTCATTAATCAATTTTATGAATTTTATTGTATGCTATGTATAAAATTTTATCTTGCTCTTTTTCA
Source organism: Aphidius colemani (assembly GCA_030523065.1). NCBI lineage: Eukaryota > Metazoa > Arthropoda > Insecta > Hymenoptera > Braconidae > Aphidius > Aphidius colemani. The sequence continues at coordinate 17,688 of JAPYYR010000772.1, forward strand.
TTTATATATATAGAGAATATTATTGAAGCTATTTGATAATACACTGTCCCGTGGATGAGTTGAGCTTGTACTCACAAGTATATATATACAGTCGATTAGCCATGTAAATCCCATGCAAATTGGTTGGAATAGCGCCTTCAAGAGGGTTTGATTGGCCACTCAGTGAATACACTGATTGGATTGCTGCTTGCCCGGCTAATCACGCAATTACTCTGTCTGACTTTAATTTTATCCTTAATTAAATCCAATCTCAGTAAGATGGAACAAACGTGAGCTGGCAATGTTATACTGATATTATTATTCAATTTTTTTTTCATTCAAAGTAAATCTGTCTTTTTTCAATTTTTACAAAATAATTTATATTGAAAATAGCTGTGTATAGAATCAAGGGGTTGATTAATATGTATATACATAAAAGTAAGCTCGGTTAGATAATTAATTTATATGAATTTTCATCAAGCTAAATTGCCTCGTATTTTCTCTCCGGGCTTTATGATACTGTTATTGCTACTATTTTTTAAAATAAATTTTATTTTCTTTCATTTCAATATTATTAACTCGTTAATAAGTATAAATTTTTCTATTAACATTATTTTTATTTACAAGAAGAAAATATATGAGCAATATTTATTACATGAGTTTTACTTTGTATTTTTTTTCCTCAAATAAATGAACACAAAAAAAAAATCTAATAACAATTTATTATATTATTTTTGTTTTTATCATAATAGAGCTAGAACAATTTATTTCTTTTGTAAATGGAGGGACATGAGTGGGTGGTGTGTGGGTGGTTGGAAATGAAAAGAGAGTGAGAATTAAAAGAAAAAAAGATGAAAATAAATATAAAAAAATCAACTGATAATAATAATAAAGGAAAGAGGAAAAAAGAAAAGCGATTGGTCTGGGAAATATACGAAAAGCTGACAAACGACCCTGTTGACGTTCGCCCTCGTTGAAACAACACACGAGACCGAAGGCTCGTTCACTTGTTCACTCGTCCTTCATATTTCATTTTTGCCAACACCCCTATTGCCCAGCAATAACTGCAAGAAACACCCAACCACCCTTTACCATTCCATTACACACACGCCCCAACCTTTTACTCCAACTTTGTTTACTTTTTTTTTTTTTTTTACACTTTCAAACAATAGAAAGATTAATTTCTGATATATCCTGCTGGACTTTGATCATAAATTCTTTTTTTTATTATTATTTTCCGATAAGAGTGCATGTATGTATATTTTTTCTTGTTGCTCGACAATAAAATAGTCTAAAGTGAATATTTTTATGCATATATATGGTTGTTGGTGGGTGGACTTTGCAAATAAATAATCTTCCAAGAAAGTTTCCATTAAAAAAGTGGAATATATTCTCAAGTAATCCACCAGTAGTTTGTGCATTTTTATATGAATATTTCAAAGTTTTTATTTTGTTTTTTTTTTTATATATTTTCTCTACTTCTGAGAAAATGAAATGGATGTGTCTCGTCGGAGGGAAAATCACTCCCTTGTCGGCTCACTTAGAAACCAGCTGGAAGTGTACTGTAAGAGCCAAGTGCTTGCTGGACAATTTAATCCACCGAAAGTAAGAAATAACCCTCAGATTTTAACGTCTTCATACCACATTTTTTTTTTTTTCTATTTTATTTTTCTTATTGTCGTTATGATTATTCTTATTTTTCATTCCCTCAGTAAATAATCTCATGTATGCACACATATGAGCACTTGAAATATGCATATCTATATATATTTTCTTCTTACCATCAACTTAATTTATTTGAGCGAGAAGCGAGAAGGTAATTTTGTTTAATTTATTAAAACTCTGGCCTGAGGGGTGAGAATGTTGCTCCGTCTACTTGAGCCGTCTATATAACGACGTAATCCTCTAAAAAGTTATAAACTTACAAGGTACATTTTTAAAATAAAAACGAGGACACACGAGACTCTCTCGCCAAAACTATATACCAACACTTTATTTATATTTATCCATTGAGCGTATATATATATTTATAATTTTATATATATTTTGGTATATCAAGGTATGTGTTTTAGGTGTAGTGTAACACTGCCACTTTTGTCGACGTAGTGGCGAGTTAGTGTAAGCATAGATATACTTGAAAACTAGCAAGCTAGCTATCCCCAACGGGTGACACACCCCAGTGAGAAACACTCTTGACGTTTTTTATTGCCTCGCATTTCACGTCTCGTTCCACCGGCGCTCTTCTGCATATTTATACGGACTACTGGATACCTACCCCATTACGTTGACTGCCGTATCTACTTTAGTCCTTTTCCATCCGTTAAATTCCAGAAAATAAAAATGAAAAAAAATATACATTTGACAAGTATAATTGTATATAAGTAAAATTATAAATATTTTTTTATTAGAATTTGAGTAAATTGAAAATTAAAATGTATATTTTTTTTCCAGCGCATTTCATAAATATTCATGTCAAATGTGAAATGAATTGCAAAATTGATTGGATTTATTATGCCAATATAGTTGGAAAATATTTAATATGCATATTGTAATTTTCATTTGATTGAAGTGGCCGTATGTAATCAAACATTCGACCAGCTTGCGGCTTCATAGGGGGATGATATAAAAACCACTACTTTAATATTGTACAGTCTCATTTAAGCGTCGATTTCACATTCAAATTTCTTGACAATTAAATTAACGAACAAAAGAGCAACGGCCGTTTGATCCGTTCCATTGGCTTCAACTATAGTTCTACATTATAAAATACGCAGTTGAATATACATAACTTTTATACAGACATACTTTAAAAAGCACATAGTCCCCTAAAATATCCAAGACTATCCACAAAGTGGCGCCCTCAATTATGAATAATTTGGCATACAAATTTTGCTTAATATATAAATTTTTCGTTGAACGTCCGGTCAACAGACAAAAGAATAAATAAATAATATTGTATATTTGTATATGAAATATAAATAAACATACAGGATTTGTTGAAATTACAATTTAAATTTATTTAAATTATATTATTTTTATTTATCTTGTGTTAATAATTGGTCATTCACTTTGACGCTATCAAAACTGACCGGAACAGAAAAATAATAAAAAAACCTATGCAATTATAGAAGACGGTGAAATAAAGGCCAGAAGTCTATCGTGGTATATCTATTGCAGATCGAATTAAATATACAAATACCCAGGTATACCTTTATATTGTCCCTAATTAATCTGACTAGCCGACGGGCACACTCGAACAACAGATGCCAGGATCAGCCAAATTTAAATTTATTATTTCAGCAACTAGAAAAGGCTACACATGAAAGCCAATGAGGAGAATAAAATAATAAAAAATAGAAACAGACAAAATGATATATAAAATGAGATACAAGATAAAGACAAAAGGAAAGAATACAAAAAAAAACGATAAAATAAATAAAGAAGGTAAAAAAGTAAAAAAAAATTAGAAAAAATCACCCTGAGACTGCGTCACCTGCTACCCGGTACCAACTCTACTGTCCACTTCCCATTTAACCTTTATTCTCATTTTTTTTCTTTGTCGTATTATTTTTCTTCATCTTGGTTTTTTTCATTTCATTATTTTTTTATTTCACCACCTTTCATTTGGTTTTTTTTTTTAGAATTTACTTGAATTTCCTTCTTCATTTCATTCTACTGAGAAGGTATTGCTCCTGATGTTTCAGTCTGCACACAATCAAACGTTTAATTCAATTAAGAATATTTGATCAATACTTGAATGTATAAATATATAGCTTGACTCAAGTGAATTTCCTTTAATTTGCTTTTGCCTCTACACTTTATTTCCTTGTCTATCTCATTTTTACAGACCCAGTGTCTATTTCACTTGGTCGTTTTTTTTAATTTCATTTTTATTTTCTGTCTAGTAATGGAGAAATAGGCAAATGGAAAGACACGAACACTTGTTAGAAGTCCAGAGAGTTTAATGTACGAGTAGCCAATCAATGGCCACGTAAACACAATGAAATTGGTTGCAATATTCAGTGGCCTTGTCGATTGCCAATTATCTCACGATCAATACTCACCACTTGTGAATAATAGAAAGCAAATGCAAAATTAAAACAAAAAAAGGTAATGAAAAAATTAAAATAGAAAATAAACGTCTATTGTTAAATCGATATTTGAAAAAAAATTTTATCATAAATAAATGTAGGATATTTTTTTTTTATAAGAAATCACTTAACTTCAGCAATTATAGACATTAAAATAATATTTTTTTGTTAAATTATTATACTTATAACATAAACATTAGCGAAAAAAATATTTTTAATCAATTTTATAAGAATGTTTATGTTTTATATTTGTATTCAGTATTTATATTTCATTTAAATTATTATTTATTTATTTTAAAAATAAATTCAAGTAAAACAGAAGATAATTTGAGTAAATTCTTCAGCAGTATGCACATAAATACAGCTAAAATAAAAAGATGTAAAAAAATGTAAAAATTGTTAAAAGGAAATAAATAAAAACAGTTTAAAAATTGTAAGATAGAAGTTTGATTTTAAGTTGTAAAACAAGAGCAAATCATTGAGTCAGCTGAAAGAGGAATTTCGTTGTATTTGTTTGTTCACCAAGGTGAGTATTTTATTTTCGTTTTTATATATAAAATTTTTTTTTTAAAGTCGTTTCTGTTTGGTTTGATTGACTAACGTCAGTCAGGGATATATATAAGAACAACTATAGAAACCGAAAAAAAAATAACTAAACTCTTTTTTTTTTAAATGTTTATAAGAGCGCGGGTTATAAGAATCCCCCTATTTTGTATGCCATGTAGATAAGTACAGTCGGAATAACAAATGCCCATTCGGTGGGGTCACATCGTCATTATTATACGCGCAAACAAATTTTCTATGCGGATTTGTTGGACCTCCGTGAAGGTGAAGATGTATCGTGAATTTTTTATATATTTGTAAAAAAAATATACAAAAAAATAGTCATTTAAATTATCAAACGGCTTTTTTTTTCATTTTTAAAATATTTAAACAATATTCTTCCAAAAAAAAAAAAAAAAAAAAAAAAAAAAAAAAAAAAAAAAAATAAAAAAATTTAAAAAAAAATAAAAAAAAAATCTAAAAAAAAATAAAAAATAAAAAAAAAATTTACTAATAGAAAATATTTACCATTTATTTGTTCAGTAAT